>MU378209.1:0-105831 GCA_022495175.1 Hypoxylon argillaceum | reverse complement strand
TATAATTAAAATTAATTTATTTATTATATATAAACTTTATAAAAAAAATATATATATATATATATTTAAATTAAATATTTATTAATAAATATAAAACAATTTTAAAATAATATTATAATTGTAAAAAACGTAAAAATTTAATAATTAATTTTATTAATTAAAAACTTAAAAAAAAAAAAAAAAAAAAAAGCTAAATTATAATTATATAATATATAAAATATATAAATATATATATAAAATTAACAAATTAACAAAAAGCTATATAATTTAATTAGTATAAAATTTAACTAAAATATTATTAAATAAAATATTTTAAAATAAGTCAAATTAAAAATAATAGTTTTTAAAATTTAGTAAAAATCGCTAGGTTAAGTCATAATAAAGTAAAGGGTTTTGGGGTGATAAGTAACGTTGAGAGCTCCTCTAAGGTATTGCTGAGGCGAAGGTCCAACGGCTAGTCTCCAGGGTCAGTGATCGTCACATCTAGGTACTTCACTATCTACATGCTCTGTACCTAGTTACTGCGTACACACATCCCTCGCTAGTGCAGCATCTTCAGCAGAACATGTACGATCTATCGATGCCTTATGTACCTAGGTATCTACAGATCTGCCTGTCTGTACACTAGGCCAGATGTGTAGAATACCAACGTACCTAGATTTAACTACATAGTACATAGTATGTATAGTGTTTTGCTAGGTCCTACTCCCCTGCACCCTAGCATCTTCACTGTCGACATGCATGTAGGAAAGACTGGATACATACCGATGTAATAAGAAAATAGCTTCGAGATGTAGGGGACATACTACCTAGGTATTACTGTAGAATTACATGTCATGCGACTGCGTAGAATAATTCGTGGCAGAAAACGCCGAAGGGGATTCTCGCTTATAAACCTAGGATACCGGAGTATCCAGTTTACATTCCGTACTCATAGGCACATTAGAATACTGCATCCAATGGTCACTTAAACCTACCCTGGCTGCACGTTCCTTTTTGTACTTTTTGTATCCGGTAGGCGGATATCTTCGTGCGCGTATCGAATAAACTGAGACCTGTATTTGTTTGCCCCCATTGACCAGAGGCCTCCTCCTTGAGGTGGGAGTGGGTAGTCAGCTTGAAGATACAAAGTCTTTTAGGCACACCGGGTTGAAGCTATACCTCTTCTCGAACTTTTGGGTTAGCCAAGGGTGAATAATGCGTCGGGCTCTGCCAATTTTCGAAGAAGAGTCGCCAAGTACGATCGGTAAAAGGTTGATATTGTCTTCGTCTTTTGTATCATTTGAAGAATGAGTCACTTGACCGAGTTCTCCATCTTGTTGGACTATGTCAAGAAGCGCCTTCGAGGGGAGGAGTTCGCCAGCGAGCAGTATCGGCATCATGGTCAATTTGCTGGCGTAGTCGTCCAACTCCCGTTGACTGGCATACCATCATCGAGTCAAGTTGCCGAGTTTTACACGCAGCTGAACGCTGAAGTCGCCATGTCACAACTTAAACCCGAGCGCAAGATGATGTACCAGCGATTCGCATCGGCGGTCTACCTCGCCCATCGTGCCAGCGAGGAAAACCAGCCACTATCGGGGTCGGTCTGGCATCTCGAGGGCTGCGTGACCTACATCACCAAGGCGCTTCGGCTGATGGAGAAGAGCCAGGAATACGACGATAGCCACCCGGTCTATTGGAATGAGGTGTATCTGGGAGAGTGGTCGCAACATGCCACCCACCCGGCAGACTACTGGCTGCTCTTCAAGCTGGAGAGTCTCCTACCACTGCTGCAGCTCTCGGTCCGCATCCTCCGGCTCGTGTTCCCCGACTGCTTGGTGACCTGGGACGAGTGGGACCATAGCTTGTGCGGCGAGGAGTGGCTGCGGCAATTCGTGCTCGACTCGAGGACGTCGTTTCCGCCTCGCGCATCCCGGCTGGCGGACACCATCAGGCCAAGCAGCTCCGAGACTCTCCACACGTGAGCAGGTGAACTCAGACTACTTTCCTCTGGATTAGATCTTGAGGTTTGTTCGCCTGTGAATACGACTGACTATATGGATGCTAAGATGAAGCAAGAGGTGTATACCTTGGGTTGGGTAGTTGATGTGGGATGATGAGGTTAGCATTGAAGAACCCGTTTGCGCCTACTTGGCTGCATACATGCGCCATTGGTCACATGGTGTTGACAGCGGGCAGGAGCCCTGGGCATTGGGTGTATGCATTTAGGCGACTCCATTTACCTGAGATTCATGCATGTATCAACAACATCAGCATTCATCTACGCGCTTGATTCCCACTTAAACGCATAGATTGATCTAAAGAGTAGACTAGACCTAATTTCGAAAGATGTGTCCCAAAATAAAATCCGGGGACATAGATCCACCCCCCTAGACATCTCCAAACAAATCTTAGCACATGGCATCGCTTAGCCTTTTCAAGACAGCTTCACATCAATTCCCCACTACCTACAGGATCGGCCTCTTCTCTCAGGATATCACCCATCTCCATTCACCACGAGACGCTACCGCCCTGCTCTTCGCAATTCTCGACTGCACAACTAGAATTGAAATTCAAGCTACAGCACAATATAACCAGAAATAAAACGAAGCAAAATGTGGTCATTCGGCACGACAATGACGATGCCTAAAGACAGCGATTCAGCGTCAAAACCCTCTTCGCAACCCCTCCAGCCCGATCCGATACCTCCCAGAGCCGCTGTCTCGCCATTATCACCGCCGCCCCCAGAAACTCGACAGTCGTCCATTATATCACAACGCTCACTGAAGCAGCTGGGACTGTTCTTCGCCGGTGCAGGCTTCCTTTCTCTCGCCACATTTGTCACAAGACGGTCGGTAGCCAAGAAAGTCATGGCCACATTACCCAGGTTTTACACACCGAGCAATCGTCCAGTCAACAAAATCGGCTCGGACAGCTCTCTGATAGCCCTCGAAGCCCTCAATTTAGCAACCCTCAACGTTCTAGGCTTCGCTATCATGATGACCGGCGGTGTGTCCTGGGCCTTCGACATTTCAAGCATCGACGACTTGAGGGGGATGGCTCGAAAACACATCGGCCCCTCGGGAGGCAGGACCGACGAGGAGGCAGAACAAGAAATAGAAGAATGGATTGCCAAGGTTATGCTGCGGAGAGAAAAGCAAGATGCAGCCGCCGCAGCAGGAGCAGCAGCGGCGACAACTACGACAACGAGGGGAAAGGGGGACTAAGCCAGCATCTGCCAGCAAAGAGAAGCATGTCTTGTTCTCTGAGAGACAATGCGGCGCATCCTACATAGAACATCCTAGGACATCCTAGGGCAGGTATAGTCAGATCGTGTGGCACTGGCTTCTCCTTGCGAACGCTTACTCCACCTACTCTTGCCAGCGTGGTAGTGCCCTAAGGATCCGTTGCAGCCTCTCGGATCTAGGAGCACGCAAGCCGCGGCAACCAGTGCTTGTGGCACCATGTACAATACCGTATCAGAGACCGCATCCCCACAACCGGTCGCTACTAAGCCTACATGGCATCTGAGACCAATAGAAGGCCAATCCTTTTCCCACCACCCGGGTTACTGGGCATCTTATACGATGACCCCCCAGCGTTGGTCCAACACCCCCAGCTACAAGTACCGTTCCGCAATTCGTCTTCTGCTTACAAGTGATTGTCCCCTCGGTAAACTGTGAAGCATGACATTACCACCAGCATATTCTCCTACGTAGCCCGCCGTGGATAAAGATTCCCCATAACTGATTACTACTTTTTCCCTGTTTCCCCCCCTATTACGTCGTAACCTTGCATGAAAATAAGCTAATTTTGTCGCCAACAGCAAGACGTTATTCGATGGCATGCATTCTACCTCGGGAGAATAGCTAGCATCCACCACCACAACTAACAACACGTCATAGGAGGAAAAGCCATGGGCGTTCAACACATCTTTCTCGTAGTCGTCCGGAAATACCGCGTGCTAAAGTCGAACGCACTCGTCGAGTCTCCCAATGTCGACTTGAAAGCACAGAACGATCAAATCATCGTTCGTACTATCGATGGAGAGTACAAGGGAGAACCTCGTGTCATCGAGGATGCAACGTCACTTGTACTAGATGTTGATAAGAAAGTCTACCGCGATATCGCACACGGTGTTCATATTCAACCGAATTCTATCGAAAGGCCCTTTCCTATATGGGTCTGCCTACAAAGGAATAGCGAACACAGTCAGGACAAGCACATATGGGTTCTCAACCTGTGTAGTCGTCAGTTTCTACCAGTGCCAATCGCTAATATTTGCTGGGTCCCAAGTCATGAGGGGAGGAACGGCGACCTACACACTGTCATCAGCAACCCCGGGCAGCGCGGGTATGAAAAGCAAAAGCGCTTACCAACAATAGTACAAAAGAGAGGTTCCCCAGAACAAACCAGGCTAGATGATCCATTCTCTAGCTTATTGGGATTCACGAAACTAAGCGAAAAACAACGAGTAAAGCTCTACTACGAGCAGTTAATAAGTATGCAACAAGCCCGCGAAACACAGCTAAGAATCGCCCTTAGAGCTCGTAATGGTTTCCAACGACCACTCCAATTTCATACAGCAACCGACCAGCGTTCGAAGTTACCTCCGTTTTTGAGTTACGATTTGTCTTCTAGTGATGAAGAAAATACTAGCCGTCCACTCCAAGCTCGCATCAGGGCCACCCAGGAACAAATTCCTGAGGCAGGTAGTCTTGGTTTATTTCAAGCTCTCACTGACATTCTAACATGATCATTTTCTACAGGGTTTTTGTCGATGTGATTGTCGCTACTCGGACCTTGGTCCAACCTGTTTTAACCGCTACCCACTACATAGACATATCACCGATGAGCAGTGTCAGTACGGCTCGATGCATCGTCCCCACTGCATTTTCGCATATCACTGTCCAGAACACTGTGTGATCAGTGGCCCGGGAAACTCTCACGCGCATTGTGCCGTAGGGGGTGGGGTAGTGGAAGCAGTAGAAGGTTCGGACGGCGATGTCGAAATCGAATCTCTCCCCGAGCAGCTTCAACATCTCACCGACGAGCCCTGTTTTCGTGATGCCAATCGACTACTTGAGGATCCGGATGTGCGGGAAGGGAGCGCGCCCTATATACCGACATGGTGCCCGAACTCGGGACCGGCTAGTCCCGACCTGGCCTTTCTCTCCGGCGTTCAGGACGATCTATACGACGCCACCGATCTCCCAGAACCGGCAGCGCCAGGAACTCTGTGGGGGCGGCGGGGCCCTCAATACCGCCTACATGATCTCAGAACCCCTGAGCCACCGGAAATGCCTATATGACCATCCAGACACCCGCAACTTACCCACGATATCACTGCTTCTTCCATTCATACATGCTATTCCCCTATCGAGCCGGATCTCTACCATGTCTAGATACTATTTACACCTGACACTCTTGATAGATGAAATAGAACTACCCCATCTTACAGATATTTAGCAGCCAGACGGCCTCTTAACAGTAATAATATCAAACAAACTAGCATCAAGCCATACTAACCCAAAATGGTCTCCCAGCAATCACTCACTTACACACATTGATAGATACTTGATAATTATTCATTTGCTATCCCGCCAAGATCTAAGAACGGGAGGTAATGGCGTTCTCCATGGCTGACACTCACATGTCCAAGTCTTAGTAACGGGGTGAATGTGACAGACGACCTGTTTGTTTCTCCTTCTCTGCTACTTCTCCTTTCTCATCCTATGTATAACGTTGCAAGATAGTGTTGCTCAGAGTCCTGTGCAACAGATAGAGTTAGAAATAAGGTATTGTAGTAAGGACTGTGCTGTGACTCGATGGGTGATGCGGAACGATGTACGCCTCCTTCGTCTACATCTTCAATATATACTTTTTGCCTCACGCGCTACTTATCCGTATGGAAGGGCACTCGGTATCCAAATCTTCCATGAACCTGCATCGACTTTACTATGTACACGAGATGCTGCTTGGTCAATCTACATGTCCTTCCCTATAGAAGTCGACTATCTCAAAATAAGCGTCTATCTTCTCTTCACTCCGCTCTGTTCTGTTCGACTCCTTTTTCAGCCTTACATAGTCTAGATGTTCCTCAAAAGTGTCTCTTCCATATGTGCCGACTACATGGAGGGTTCGTTGGCGTTTCAAGGAGCAATAGCGAGATATTGGAAACACAAATAGGAGACGGCAGCGAAAGAGAAGAAAACGAAGAAGGAAAAGGAGCATTCTATGTCTCCAGGTATGTAAATATATATATATAGAAAGACCTTCTATCTCCATCTATGTCTATCCAAAACAAATATGACCACACAATACATAAACATCTTGGGTACAAGAACACGCTATCCTCCAGTATAATCTTAGACATATAAATCTCACCCAACCTCCAACGATTTCATGTTACATGTCTCATTCCTATAGTTGGGTATTGACTGCGTACACAGGAGGGCAGATACCTATCTCATCCTTATTCGTACCGAAATAGCTAGCAAATCGCCCCTACCAAATCTAACGAATCATTAAATGAGGGAGGGGAAGAAGCAGATGCGCAGATACCTGTAGATAAATGAACATAAAATCAAATCATAGAGATGTCGTGATATGTCCATGCCGCAAGAACGCTTCACGGCGCCTGCTATATGCCATACCACGCCAAACAATATCCAGGAACCCATTCCAACTCAAACTCGGTCACCAAAACAAGGCGCGCCAATTTTCCAGGACCTATTCGCGGTTTGGTGGTTCGGCTCAGTTACGCTCCAGATCAAAGTGGCGTCTCCTGCCCCCCATCGCTGCGTTCCCGAAGGCGATCCTCAAGCGCAGCGCCGTCCCCCTCGAGGCTGCCCCTACGGCCCCAGTTACGGGGCTGGCGTTTGAGGAAAGCACCGACGGCACCGAGGTAGCCCTCGTGGCGCAGGAAATAGGCCTGTTTCTGGCCTTTACTCCAGAACCGGATGGCGTAGCTCAGCGTGTTCATGGTTTGCGGGTGGCCACGGATAAACGAGCCGCCAAAGTATATGTGCGACAGACCGTGGATATGGGAGTGTAAGTAGGCAATCTGCCCGATATTATTGCTGATGGCATAGAGTAGGGAGCGCGATATATCGGAGGCGGCGAACCGGGATGGTTCATCAGTTTGGGTCTTCGTTTGCGAAGAGGAGGTCGTGGTGGTGTGGTGAGAGGAGTCTTGTCTTTGCTGTTCGGGGGAATGATGATCATGTGCGGCAAGGGCGCTATCTTCGGCCTCGTTCTCCGCTCCTCGCTTCATCCGGAATACCTTCCCGAAGGAGCTCGCGATGGCGGTGCTCTTGAGCCCGATCTTGTTGTAGTCAGTGCCGTAGATGTCACCGACCAGCATGTCGACCTTGGCGTTGTCCCCTTGGGCGGCCATGTCGAGCATATCGTCAAAACTCTCGGCTGGGGTGAGCAGAGATAGGAGGCCCCATAAGGTACCGCCGCCGAGAGATGTACCGCCTACACGTTCGTACTTCCTGGGGCCATAGACCTTGAGTATGCTGACACCAGATCCGATGTTGACGAGCATATAGGGGTAGATGTCTGTTTCGGGCTGTACGAACTGCATGGGCTCGGTCTCTGAATAGGTAAAGACTTCACGGGGTATCTCGGTAATAAAGAAGTCGAGCCCTGTCGATGGCATGGTTAGCATTCCCGTTCGCTAGGTCGATGGAGTGGCGTGGAGAAGAGACCTTACCTATTATCAAACAAGTCATTTCGTCTTCGCGGAGCACATCTACACCCAGGGCACTCTTGATCTTGTCGTGGTATTTAAAAGCGCCGCCTCCGGTGGCCATGATACACAGATCTGTAGGTCTCGAGCCGTTGAGAGCCAACTGGTTGTCCTTGAGGTGTCGCATGAACTCGATGCAATCATCAATGTGATCTGTTTCGAAGGAATGGAAGTTGAGTCTGCCTCCGGGCTCGGTGGAATGCGCTTCACGAGAGAAGTAGACGAGCTTAGCTAGAGAGCCACCGATCTAAGGAGGCGCCAAGGTCGGTCAGTCTTACGGTCTATCTCCCGTCACCTATGCGCCATGCTCTCTTCTCCATCCACTATCCTCGAATGGGGGAGGCACTTACGTCGACCGCTACGTGGCTAACAACGGCGGTATGGTTGGGCAACCTGATATCCTTGCCCTCGTGATAGCTTCCATTGATATTAGCGTAGCCATTGGCAGGCGTGTTTGGCTGTTCGGTGCCATCGACGATAAAGGCGCCCTGGACATTGATGCGCACGGAGCCCGGATGGGAGATAGCACTATCGATCTCGGCGGTAGTAGTGCTCGTCATAGCGCGCGGTCGGGGGTTGCCCTCGTGATGGTCACCATCGTCACCAGTGACGATGGCTGTATCGGCGGAGTAGGTATGATCAGGGGACATGGTATCGATTAGTCGATCGCTCGCACGACCCTTGCGATGTGATACTTGCGATTGCGACTCTTCTTCCTCTTCTTATTGCAGTTCGTGGCGAGGTCATAAGAAAAGTCGTCAACGAGGAATGCTGAGTAGAGGCACGAGTCGATAGGACAAGAGGGGTGGATGAATGCATGTGCGGCGCAGAAGCCGAACTCCTGATGGACAGTCAAGGCGGCATGAATGATAGGTTTGTCGCAAGGAGAGCTGAATTGGGTCGGTCAATCTGACATGTTTGTTTTATAGTTGCTTATAATGGCAGCAGAGCTGGGGTGAGCCAGGAAAAAAAAAAGGACACTCAAGGCTTGTTGAGAGAAGGGAGGGTGAGTAGGTGGTGGTAAGTGGTAGGCGGTAGGTATGTACCCGGTACCCAGGCCTATGTAGGTACTTCCTCCTGTGATGGGTGGTTTTGGTGGGGTAGGTAAAGTTGACTGATTCCCTGAGGGGTCCTTGTGGGGTATTGCCTCAAGGGTTTAATACTTTCAACTGCTTATCGATACCCATAGAACAACAACCTCGTATGTCTACATAGTATGGACCGGGGAGCCGCATCTAGATAATCCGTTATAGGATATTCCCGACCAAGTGTCTCCGCTAGCTAAGTATCAGAAAAATTCAGAGTCGTGGAGGAGACCAAGGTATTTCATATTTGAAGTAATATCTGAGGCTCGACAATATGTCAGATATTTATTTTTAAGTTTATTTACACAAATCATGTCGGTCCTTGGGTGGAGATAATCAAGGCTTTTTCCCTCTCACACTCTAGTAAAGACCGGGTATAAACCCCCCTGAGGTACAAAACAATACGAATACGGCGGTTTTTGTTGAGTAATTCGTCCTTCAGGGCAATGTAGAAGAACACCCCTAATTAAAAAGAAAAAGGAAGAAAGGGGAAAAAAAGATTCACGTTGAAATGAGTAAGTCGGAGCCGTCTCTGCAGCACAGCTTCTGTAGGTACCTATGACATCAAGAGGGCCGAGGTGCGTCGGCTTGACAGCACACATGCAGGGCTGTCGCACCAATGCTACCGTACTATCAGCCTCACTCTCTCGCCAGGCAATGAAAGACGTCTGTACAAAATAGAATAATTCCCAACAAAACAGAGAAGTTACACAGCTACACATAAGCTAACAAAAAGACATTGGCTAGTCGGTCCTTATTTCCAACTATTGCAATTGATCCTGATCGGTTCATGAGCATGAGCTGTAATACCCAGTGTCGATAAGCCAAGCTCCCTGTAGGTACATATGTACGCCTAGGTACCTACCTACATGGTAGGCCTATGTATCAAGGGGCCTTAGGTAGAGACGCAGTAGGTGCATATTGCGTATGCCTTAAAGCAACTCATGTGTATAAGGCAAGGTATTACTCCCAAAATGGATGCTCCGTATGCGCATAGTAACACTCTCCATCCCCATCAAATTCCAGTCCTCGATTGTATAACAGGTAATATGACACGTACTATGTATAAACAATACACATTACAGTATTACACAACGTCTACTTACTCAACCGGCCAACCACCAGGTAGGTAGACCAAAGCACCTCCCGCCTCTAAAAGAACCCACCACCAGGAACCGCCACGAAAATGCCCGCGAGCACGCCCGCGCCCAGCAGCGCCACCAGCATCGACTGCAGGAAGATGGTGTCCTGGATCTGGCGCAGCGCAGGCTCCTGGATCCAGACCTCGCGGTCGAACACCTTGCGCACGTAGAACCTGCGGTCGTACCTGACCACCCACGGCTCGTCCTCGTAGCTGTTGCACGAGCCGAACGAGTCAAAGCTCCTCTTGCCGTTCCCACTGTCGTAGCTCTGCTTGCCGCCGCCGTCGTGGTCGTCCTCGTCGTCGACGAACAGCTCCCACGGCCGCACGTGCCGGTGGTGCAGCCCGTGCAGCACCACGCACATGCCCTTGGCCGCCGTGACCAGCGTCGCGATGCCGAACACCCACAGCGGCGCCCACAGCGCCCTCCAGCCCCGCCCCGCGCCGCTCAGCGCCGTCAGGACCGCCCCCGCCGTCGCGAGCAGGATGCTGGCGGCGCCGAGCCCGCGCGCGAAGGTCACGCGCGCCGGGTTGCCGTTGCAGATGGTCCAGCGGATGAAGTTGGGGTGCGCCTGGCGCCGGAGCGTGTTCTCGATGCCCTGCGACACGGCGCGCAGGGCGGACGGGTGCGTCGTGTGGGAGAGCGCTTGCACGAGGGTCTTCTGCTCGCGCGAGGACAGGTTGAGTTGGCGTGGTGCGCCGTCGATGATGTAGGTCGCGATCACGCGGTTGATCTCGGCGCGGAAGGGCTGGATCGTGACTGCGAAGCGTGAGTGATGAGATGCGGATCGTGGGGCGTGACAAGTTCTTACAAGGCCGTTTGACGCCGGCTGCCGAAAAGGCTTCCCCGGCCTGGCTGGCAAAGGTCGTAGCCTGGGAGCCGGACATCGAGGCACTGTCCCCGGCAGAGGACCCGGGAGGGGTATAGAAGGGATCCCGGCTTTCCACGGGGATCCCAGGCGTCAGCTCGAAGTCGGTTCCCGCGAAAATGCTCATGGCTGCGGAGGATTCTTTCTTGACCTTGCCCGCGGCATCCTTCTGGATCTTAGCGATTGTCTCCTCTTCCATGGCCCGCGTCCACTCTGGGGCCAGCACGGTCTCCGAAGCGGGAGCTTCATGAAAGCGTTTGGTATAGTCACGGCACCAGAGGAAAAACTGCAGATTCTCGGCTGCGTGCTCGATGTAGATGAGGTAGTTCATGAAATCCCGGACGGTGCAGGGCTACATATACGGTCAGCGAGAGTAACTGTAAACAACAGTTCGCACCAACTCACCGGACATGTTCCACCGTTCATGATCTTGTCGAACGTGAGTGCATCGGGGATTCCTGAAGATGCACCCGAGCGTCCAGATTCCATGGAAGCATCCCTCTTGTCGTCGAATTCGGTGCTAGTTTCTCTCTGTCGGAACTCCTCCTTGTCAACGTACCCGGGACGTCGGTAGGTTAGCGAAATTCGTCCCATGTTGAAACACTGGAAGAAATCGAGGCGTCACAACAGTCTAGCGAGGTGAGCGGGCCTATGATCTAGGACCAACTCATACTCTGTAAAGGTAGGTAGACAATATATATACTACTTTATAAACGAGCAAACGGGTTGACAGGGCTGCGGCCAAGATGAACGCAAGTAACCGCGTGCCACTGGTTCGTGCGACTATATCATTACACGAGGTAAACAGGCAGGAGAGCTCCGCCCAAGACATAAATTCACGTGTAGTTCCAGCCCTTGGGTCGCACGAGTTGAATCGCCACGCACCACGCGGCTAACTAAGTTCTAAGACCAGCAGAAGAAATTTAGATCCAGTCATGAGGCAGTCCACGGGTCCGGGGCCATATCCCAAGCTAGCAGAGCATTTTCTTGCCATTTTCGTTACATAAACAAACACCTACCGCCGCGTAGGGCGGCTAGTGTGAGCGGTGACACTCCAAAGCTAGAGGTAGGTTAAGAGGGATCCTAGGCCAGATCGGACTTAGGCTTAGATGAGATAATCGAAGTTGCGATCGTACCCGCCGAGACAGCGTCAACGGAGGCGTAGAGCTAGTCGCAAGTTCGACGGAGACCCGGCCCAATCGCGTGGGAGAGCCCGGTAGCTGGTGATGAGCCTGAGTCAAGTTACACGCCCACAGCAGCGTAACAGGGAGGGGGAAGCAAATTAGATAGAGTATTGAAAACGCCAGCAGAGGGAGTACAAGATGAAGGTTAATAGCAGAATAAATAGTTACGTTGAAAAATTTTACGGTAGCACGTACTGTACTATGTAAAAGAGGGCGTGGAGACTTGCACGTGAAGTACGCGGCATGTAGGAGTTAGGTGGGGACACACAGTAAGTGTACATCAGTACACTATATAGCTAGTTTTATACCCAGTACAGAGCACTGTAAGCTCCATAACCAATACAACCTTTTTGCGAGACCTTGTTTTTTTAATACCCCTATTCCAAAATTATCAACTTTATACTGTGTTTTATTTGTTTTATTAATTAGTTATTAGATTTATATTTTATAAGTTTTACTAATTTAATTTATACTATTTTAGTTATTATTTTTATTAGCTGCAGCTTAACTATTTATTAAAAATATAGCTTATTTTAGTTTATAAATATTATTTGTTTTATTTTTTTTTTATACAAATAGTTAGTTTAAAAAATGTTTTTTTTATTCTATTAAATCATTAATCAACCTAGTTTTAATCTAAAGCTTAAATTATTTGTTTTATAGCTTTTTTTATAATTTTAAAACATTTTAAATCTATTGCTACTAACTATTTTATTTTAATGTTTATTAAAAATCACCTTTAGTTAATTAATTATTCTATTTTAATTTCTATTTAGTTTAAAAATATTATATCTAATTATATTTAACTATTTAATTTAGCTATTTGCAGTTATAGTTAATAAACATTACTTTAGTAACATTATAAAATCTTTTACAAAAAAAACAAGTATAAACAGCAATCAGCCTTTTTATACTTTTATTATAAAAACTAACAAAATAAAAAAAAAGCTTGCTTTTTAACTTATTAACTTATTATTTACAAATCAGCTACTATTGTTTTTTATTTTGTTCTTTTTAACACTATTATTAAAACAACAGTTTCAGAACTTTTTACTAACTCTTTTGCTCCAAGTAATAAAAAAATCTATTACAAATATATTATAAAATATTAGCAACAAAAAAAAATCTATCGCTTTTAAAAACTACAATAATAACAACATATCAAAGTTCAACTAAAACTAAGTACAAAAATATTTAATATTAAATTTTAATATTTATAGCAACTTTAACAGTAAATAATTTATAACAAAATAATTGATTTATATATATTAGCAATTTTGTTACATTAACTACAAAAATATTAATATTTTTTTTTTAAAAGCTATTTTTTTTATAAATATAATATATCAAAATAAAACTGCTATATTTATAAACTTAGTTTTTAACTTTTAAAACATTATTAAAAAAACTAATTAAAATAATATTATTTTTAAAAATTTTAAAAAGTTTAAACAAACTTTAAAAAACAAATATTTTAACTATTTAATAAATAGCTTTTTAATTAAAAAAAATAACTTAATAAATATTATATAAAAAGCTAACAAGTTATTTATTTAGTACTATATCTGCGTTTAAAATATATTTTGTTAAACTAAAAGTAGAAATTTTTTTTAAAAAAATTAAAAAAATCATTTAATAGTTACTTTGTTTTTTGTAAAAACTACTTTTTTTAAAATCATCGTTTATTAGTTTATAAATAGTTTATATAAATTTAAAATTAAACAAAAATTTTTTAATAATAATATTTGCAATATAAAGTTTTTTTAATGTTGCTTTAAAATTATTTAAAAGTTTTAACAAATTATTAAAAACAAAAAAAAAACTTTACAAAAAAAATCTAATTATATAAAAATAAAAGCAATTTATAAAACTTTTAATATAACTAAAAAACTAATTATAAAAAAAACTGTTATTAAACTTTATTTTTAAATAGTTACTATATTTATAATTTAAATATTTATAAATTTAATATAGTATTTATTTTATTTTTATTAAAATTTTATTTACTAAAATATATAACTAGCAATATTATAGCAGCTACTACAGCAAATTTACTTTTAAATAATTTGCTATATATATAAAAAGCTAAGCTATTATATAAGCAGCTGTTTTAAAAAGTAAACGTTAAAACAATTTTAAATATAAAAACAAACTTAATTAACAGCTTTTTTTTTGAAAAAAGTATTTAAATATTTACTAATTAATAAAACTAAAATTTTAACTTATAAAAAAAAAGCTTGCTTTAAATATAAAAATTAAAAATATATACAAATTAAATATAATATTTTGTTTATAAACTAGTTAATATAATAAAAACAAGTTTATTTAAAAGCTTTTATATTTTTAACATTTAAATATAAAAATTAAAAATTAACAACTTTAAAAGTTTAAACTTAGTTAGTTTAATTATTTTATAAACAGTTTTTAAAAAATAAAATTATAAATATATTATTGTTTAATAACTTATTAAAAAACCAAGTATTACTATTAAACTTAATAACTATTAAAAAAATTACAGTTATATTATTTAATTTGTTATTTAATAAAAAAACTAAATCTATAATATAGTTATTATATAAAAAATTAAAAACTTAAATAATAATTTTTTAAGCTTTATTAAATAGTATAAAAAAATATATTTATAAAAAATATCAAAATAAAAATACAGCTATTTTTATAAGCTTTTTTATAAAAAAGCTAAAATTTAATAAAAAAGCTTATAAAAAACTTAAAAAACTTTATAAATTTAAAAATTTTAACAAATTTTTAAAACTATTAATAAAAATATATATTTAAAAAAAAAAAAAAACTATATAATTATACAAAACTTTTAAAAACTATTACAATTAAAATATTTTTTTTAAATATATTTTAACTAAATTTAAACTTTATTTATAATTTTAAACATTTATTAATTAAAATATCGAAAAAAATTAAATAAACAATATATTAATATATTAAAATAAATAAAAAAAACGTTGTTTTTTTTAATTTAACTGCTATTTTTTAACTTATTAAAACATATTATTTAAACTTAATAATTAGTTATATTAAAAATAGCAAATTTATAAAGTTTAAATTTAAAGTTTAAATAAATCAAGCTAATTAAAACAGTAATATAAATATTATTTATTTAATTCTAATAAATAAAATAAGTTTAAAACATAAAAAAATTAACAATTTAAAAATTAATAAACTATATTTTTTTAATTTAATAAAAAAAACTAACTTTGTAAAAAATTTTATAGTTTTTATAGCAAAAGTTAAATTAATTTTTAAGTTTATTTAAACTATTATATAACTAAAAAAAAAAAAACTGTTAATTTTAATAATACTAAGTTTTTTATAGCTATAAAACATAATAGCAGCATTTAATATATATAATAATATATTAACTATTAAAAATTTAACAGTAAAAAAATTTTCTATTTAAATTAATAAGCTAGTTTTAACTTTTAAAAAAAAATATTAACTAATATTAATTTTAATATTTACTAAAATACTTTTAGCTTTAACTACTGTTTAAACAAATAAGTTATTTTTATTTAAAAAAAATTTAAATTTAATTATAGCTTTAAATCAAAATTAAAAAACTAAATAAATATTATTAACTTAGTTATATTATTAAACTAAATTTAACTTTTAATATATATTATTGATTTATTTTTTTTATTTAAAAATAAATCAGTTTATATACTTTTAAATTTATTTTTATTTTAATTTATAAAAAAATATACAAAGTTTTAAAAAATATATTTTATATTTTAAACTTTAATATTTTTTATTTAAATTAATTAATAATATCGAAAAAATAGTTAATTTATTTTTTAAAATTATTTGATTTTAATATATTAAATAAACGATTTTTTATTTATAAATAAATTATTAAGCAACTTTTTATATTATTTAATAACATATTAAACAAAAAAATTATAAAATAGTAGCAATTATATAGCTTAATATTTAAAAATTTAGTTTTAAATCATTTTAAAATGCAGCATATAAAAATATAACATATATATTAAAACTGCAGTACTTTATTTATAGTTAATATATTAATATTTATTAATTTATATTGCTATAAAATATGTTTAAGTTTTATTATTAAATTATAAAATAAATTTTGTTGTTATATTTAAATCAACTTTTAGTTTTATTAGTTAAAAATATTAACAATATAATATTTAAATATTAAAATATATAAATTTACTATAACTATAAATAAAAAGTTATTAAAATAAACAGTTATACTAATTTTTATAACAAAAAACTTAAAAGCTAAATTTTTAAATTTTTAAATAAAACTTAAACTAATAATTAATTACAACAAAATAAAAAAAAATCTTTTTAAAATTAATTTTTTGTTTTTTATAAATATTTATTATAAATTGTTTAACTTTTAAACAAAAAACTATTTAAAATTTAATTTTAAAAATATATACTAATTAATTTTTGTTTATTAAAGCTATAAATATATATTAACATTTAAAATTTTTAGATTTTTTTAATTTTAGCTTATTAAAATGTTTTAAAAAATATAGTTAATTAAACATTTAATATTAAAAACAATAAAAATTGTTTTAAAACTTATTTTAAAACTATTTTTTAAACTGTTGCTAATTTTTTTAAAAACTTTTTAAGTTTTAATTATAGCTACTAAATATATTAACAATATATTTATAACATATAAAAATATAAAATTATAATTAAAATAAATTAAATATTATTTTTTTTTTTGAATTTTTTAGTTAAAACTTAAACTATTATTTAAAAAAGTTAATATAAGCTATAATAAAATTATTACTTTAAATATAGTTTATAAAACTTAAAAAAAAATATTTATTAAGTTTAAATAAACTAAAAAATTAAAAAACTAGTTAATATTATAAAACTAAACTAATATTAAACAATTTATAAAAGTTTTAAAATTTATAAAGCAGTAAATTTTTAATTGTTTTAAAATTGCTTAGTTATTTAATAAACTATAAAAAAATGTTTTATAGCAATAAAAAGATTTAAAAAACTTGTTGTTTAATATTTTAAAAAAAAAAACATTTATATTTATAAATATATATAACTATTAAATAAATCATTTTATAAATTTATATTTTAATGTTTTTACTTTTAAAACAAAATGCTATATTATTTAAATATAAAATAAAATATCAATATTAATTTTATATAACAATTTTTTATTTATTAAATTTTAATATAACTATAAAATATATAAAAAAAAGTTTTACAACATTATTAAATTTATTTAACAGTATAAAAAATATTTAAAATTTTTAGTTTTTTTTATAATTTATATAAATTATAAACTATTAACATTTTTTTATTGTTTTTTAATATAAAAGAAATATATATATAATAAATTAAAAAATTAAAGCTATTTAATATATAGATTATATATATTAAAAAAAAACACAATAAAATAACAGACATATTATTTTATACTATATTTTTTTTAATAAAATGTTAAAACATATTTTTTAATTTAAAATATATTAATTAATTTAAATTATAAGTTTAAAAAAACAAAGTAAAAAACTATAAAAAGTTTATAAATAAACTAAAAAAAAACAAAAAAAATAAAACTAATTAATAAATTAACAGCTTAAGTATTAAATATTTTAAATATTTATATATGTTTAATTTAGTTATAGTTTAATAATAAAAAAAAAAGCTACAAGTTTTAGCTAAAAAATCTTTTTGTTTTAAAGTATTAAAATTTATTAAAAAAAAATATATAAAATTTGATAAAAAATCAAAAATTTAAAGTGCTGTTATTATATATATATTAAATTATAAATATTGTAAATAAAATAAATAATTAAAAAAAATTAAAATATATTAAATTTAATTAATATTTAAATATTTAAAAACATTTAAATAAAATAAGTTTTAATTATAACTGTTTAAATATACAAGCATTAATAAATCAAACAAAGTTATTTAAAATTAAAAATGAAGTTTTATATTATAACTATAAAAATATATAAAAAAAATACTTATTAAAAAATAAAGTTTTATATATATTAAGTTTAATATATAATAAAAAAAAGCATTTTTTAATATAAATTAGTTTAAAAAAACTAAATTAATTAATATATTAGTTTATTATAGCTTAAAATATTATAAACTATATTTTAAATTGTATATAATATATAAAATTTAATTTAACTAAATTTAAAGTTTTAAACTTATTAATAACTATATTTAAATTATTTTAAGTAATTATAGCTAATTTTATAAACTTGTTTAAAACTTTAAATTATAGTATAAAATATATTTTTTATATTGTAAACACTTTTAATTGTTATAAATAAATAGCTATATTAATAAACTATAATATATATATAGCGTTAAACTTTATATTTTAATAAAAAAATCAAATAAATATAACATTATTAACATTTTATTTTGATTTAAATAGTTTATTTTATTTAAAAAAGTTTAAAAAGATTGTATTTATTAAAAAAATATTTGTACTAAATGTTTTAGCAAAGTTTTATAAAAATGTTAAATTTGTTAAAGTTTTTAATTAAATTATTTAATTAATACTTAATAAACTATATAATATTTAATTATTATTTAATAAATTAAAATAGCTATTAAATAATAAACTTATTTAAAATTAAAATATAAAAGCTTTTTAAATATTAAAAAATGTTAATATTTAATATATCGAAAGTTTAAGTTTTTATTTCTTTAAAATATTATATAAATATTTTTTATAAAAATTATTTATATCTGTTTTTTTTACAGTATAACTAAGCTTATTAAAAGCTATTATTTTAAAAAGTAAATATATTTTTTTTATAAATTATTTTTAAATTATATTTAAATATATTAAATATTAATAAAACAAACTAAAAAATTTTCGATTTAATTATAAATATATTAAAATTTAGTAATAAGTAATATATAAGCAACAAAAAATTTACATTAAAAAAAAACTATATTATAACTTTATAAAAAAAAAAATTTAAAATATTTAAACTTTAATTAAAGTAAAAAAGTTTTTTTTTAATTAAAATAAAAATAAAAAAGTACAATTTTTAGTTAAAAAATTTAAACAGTATATTAATATTACATAAGTATTATAAAAATTTACTAAAAGTGTTTATTTTAAAAACTAAATATTTAAAACAATTAATTAATTTATACTTTTTTATAAAACAACTTTTTAAATATTAAAATATTTAAATACTTGTTAAAATATCAAAATATTTAATAAAATATTTAAATATTTTTTTATATTTTGTTTTATAAGTAAAAAAAAAACATTTTAATAGCAAAATAAATAATAAATTAAATAAATCAACTAGTACAAAAATATAATAAAAACAATAAATAATAAATCAACTTATTAAGTAATAAATAGAATTAATCGGCAAATTATTGCAATTATTTAAACTTATTAACATTTTGAATATTTATATAAAAATATTTTTTTTTTTTAGCATTTTTTTTTATATCTTTTTATTTTTAATTTTACTTTTTAGTTTAGTTTTATTACTATTATTATTATTATTATTATTAATTAAATTTTATTACTAAATTTTTTTTATTTATTAGTTTTATTATATATTTATTTATTTTTATTTAATTATTATATTTATATTTATAAATTTTAGCTGTTGTAAAATCGTTGCTATTTCAACTTTTTTTATAGCTATTAATTATTACGTTTTTTTAAAAATAAATTTTTATTTAAATATTTAACTTATATTTATTAAATAAATAATAAATAAGCAGCTTTTATATTATATTAAAACTATAATAAATACTTTAAAATATAGTTTATATTTTAAAACTATATTATATATTGTTAATATAAAATGTTATTTTATTTTTTTAATCAATATATATAAACGAAATGCTTTTTTTAATATAAAGCGTTATTTTTAATAAGTATTAGTTTTATTTAATTTTGCTATATTATTTAATACTTTTTTTTTTTTTAATATATTAAGCAATAAATATATATAATTTATTAATAAACTATTTTATATATATAATTTATTAATTAACTGTTTTATTTATTTAAACTTGTAAAAAGTAAATATTTTTTTAATTATTTAAGATTTTATAAGCTTTAATTATTTGTACTAAAATTACTTGTTTAATTTAATTTTTACGTTCAATTTTATTACTTTTTTTTTTTATATTTATAAAATTATAAAAGCTTGCTATTATATAATATTTATTTTATTTAATAAATTATATTATTATATACTGTTTTAAATTTATTATAAAATATATTTATTTAATTTAATTTTATTTTTATTATATTTTATTATATAAATATTTTATATTATTTAAAAAATAAAAACAATAAATTTAATATTTTACTTTTATTTAATATTAACAGTATAAATAAAAAGTTATAAAATAACTAACTAATTTAAAATAATATATTATTTTAATTAACTTAAAACAGTATTAAAAAATTAATTTTATAACAAAAAATATTGTTTTTTTATTATAAACTATTTAATTTTAAAAAATTTAAAAAATATATATAATATTAAATTTTACAATTTAAATATATATTTACTGTTTAAAAATTAAGTTTATTTATAAAGTTTATATTTTTGTAACATTAAGTATACAATAAAAGCTTTTAAAAATATATTAAAAGATTTTTTATTTTTTAATTTTAAAATAAATTGTTAATACTTTAATTTATTAATTACTCGATTTAATATATAACACTATTTATACAATTTAAATGTACTTATATCTGTTTAATTATTATTAAAAATATTTGTTTTTATATCTATATTATTATATATATTTATATTTATATTTATATTATTATATATATTTATATTTATATTTATATTATTATATATATTTATATTTATATTTATATTATTATATATATTTATATTTAAAATAACTTTATATTAAAAACTTTTTTTTATAAACAATTAAAATTATTTTAAATATAATTTATTTATTTTTATATTAAAACTTAATTATTAAATAAAATTAAAAAAACAATATATATTATTACTAAAAGTATTAAAAAAAAATAAACAATTTTATTTATTAAAAAAAATATATTTAACAAAGTAACAAAAAAATTAAAATAAAGTTTAAATAAAATATAAATCTAAAAATTTAAAAAAAAAAAATAATTTAATACTTTTAAAATAATATTAACAAAAAATTGATTATAAAAACTATAAAAAAAAAAATACTATTATTATTAAATAGCTAAAAATACAATATATACAAAAAAAAATTTATAACTTATAAATAAATTTTAATAATATTATATAATTATTAGTTTTATTAAAAATATTTAAAGATTTAATTTAAACAATATATTATTAATAATTTTTTTAAAATATATTTATACTACTAAAAACTTTACAAAAAAAACAATTAAAAAGCAATTAAAAAGTTTTTTATTATTGCATTTGCAATATTTTATATATAATTAAACATTAATAAAAACAAGAATGTTTTTTTCCTTGCTTCAAAATAATTAAATAAAAATATATAGTAAATATACGTTAATATATTATATAGCTAGTTTTACACTTAGTATAAAGTACTGTAAGCTCTATAACCAATACAACTTTTTTGCGAGACCTTGTCTTTTTGTAGGTAATCTATTATTCATCATCTACGGAGTACTAACCCGAGAATTCCCTACCGCGACTTGCCCATCTGCAGGTATGATGCATAGTTCGATCCCACTAGACCGCGGTGGTATCGAATATCACTTCGAAGCTAAGCTTCCAAGGGCACAGCTGAGCTGAGCTGAGCTGATCCAAGTAAATCAGCTACGCCGTGCGCTACACTATCGGTCGAGCCCAGGTCGCCGTCCATCGACGCCATGTTTCCCCGCGCAGCGTTCTGGCTCCGGAATACCTACTACGCAGTAGAGAGCAGGCATTCGATTCTTACATCTACCTACATAGATAGTAGTGGAGACGTTTTTCCCACGTACATCCCAGCTCAGCCGGGTCCCGACACATCGGAACCTTTGCTCCCCGGAACTTTCCACGTGTACCCAGGTAGTCCGCCTCCCCTGATCCTTACCTACCTACTCTTCCCCAAAATGCCTGTTCTGTCTGAGATTGTCGTCTAAGACATGGGAAACTTAGTCGGTTATTGGGAGCATTTTGGGCAGGTGGTCGGTACGCGGGTAGATGGTAATTGGTAAGCTCGGAGAGTGGTCCAATTCTTTTCTTCAAGAGCTGAATTCATCCCTTGCCTTAGCTGTCATATTCAAGACGTCACACAAGCCATTATACTGTTTTGCTGAAAACATCTCTGAAAATCTGAATGTCTCAGTTACTTATCATATCATCGTAAAGATGGTGCCTATGCTCTATTGAAATATCCCACTCCCCGCCACGCGCGTCTAAAACATCAGGCCAGTGTGCTAGTCCCCAGTCGTGATAGAGGGAGGGAACCTTTTTCATATATTGGCAAAATTTGTCATAGTCAAAGAGTTTAAGATGTTTGTTATTTCCGAATTTTCATGCTCCAGATGATGTGTGTCGTGATTTCACCAACTCCCGAAGACCTTCAACCTAATTCCATTTTCAACGAAGGGACATTCTGGTAAATGATGAAGAGCGTTTAATATCTCCAACGACAAGTTCTATCTATATTTTTCTCCATAGCATTGTTATTCGATGCATATAGAACTATCTAGCATGGCCCCCTGCAGGACAAACGCGTAAGATTTTTGAGACATGTCAGAATATAACGGCCACGACGCGGCTAATGCAGCTAACCATCGATTGCTCGCCCTATTTTCTTTTCTGGTTTTCTTTCCTCCTCTTTTCTCCTCTTTGAGGGTGATACAAGAGAAACATATCACAAAAAACAGCCGGAAATGTGTCTCCGCCAACCTCCTGTGCCGCCGACAGAGCAATTACCATAAAGAGCTACCTAGGTACCCGCCTATGCTGTCTCTCAGCTCGCATGACCAAACACCAGCCTGTTCTCTGACTGGCGTTAGAGTTGAGATTCTTTTGCTTCTGTACATGTGGGAGTACCCAGAAATCGCTTAGTAGGCATCTCAGGTGAGCTAGGCTATTTTGGTCATACCGTGATCGCTACTATTAGTAAATCTAGGAGGCGTGATAGAGGCTCGGAACGATTTGAGATAAAAAAGAGTGTCTATCGCCGCTCTATGTGTAACGTTTAAAGCGATGAGAGTTACCTAGAGAGTGGCCTAACGATATGAATGGCACTGAAGAACTCTTTTCGGTGAAGTCACTGTATAGTAGTACATCACAAGTAGTGTTCGTGTTCGAGTAGACCCTCAAGGTTTATATATAATCGAGCAGCACTATGAAAATGGCGAGGTCTATTTAGAATAACATATATGTAATTCAGGACTACAGGACAGGGTTGGGGGGAGGAGCAGCCTCTAATAATAAGGTGCTACTGAACAGAACTGCGAAACTAACCCACACCACTAATGCAAAAGTATAACGGTTTCAAGGTGGGAGCTGTGACGATCTGCTTTTGAGAACTACGCTCTGGGGCTCATATAACTACTTATCCTAGCCTTAGGGCCCAAATCCAACAGCCGGGCGTCTTCTTTGCATGCCTCATACAGTAATAACCACCACGGTATGTCGAATGAGAGCGAAATATAGTAAAGACTTTCCCACCTTCGATCTCACATACCGTCATCCTCCCAAACCATTATCGATATAACCTCGGACTTTGCACTTGACGGTTCCCGTATATACATCAGTAAGGCGCGGGAAGACCACCCGTTGCTGTGTGTGAAGCTATGCTGGTGTAGATAGTTGTACTAGCAATTAGCAAGCATCCAGGCTTTCCATGTTGCAGCTTGACCCAGTGTACGACTTAGGCAGGCGGTCTGGATTCCCGCATCGACCATCGATCATGGGTGGCTCAAGTTTTACAGCCAATGAAAGTGAAGACAGCTCGTCCCTTCGCAAATTTCGATTTCCGGCGCGCGACGAGCTGATTTCGCTGAGCCGTAATTTTGATGGCAGTGCTAATGTATAGCCATTGAAATCGAAGACAGCGAGGCAGAATATGTACACTTTACCACGATAAACCTTAGCGTTCCACACAAAGGATATCTTCGCCTGGTCTGGGTCTAGTAGCCTGTTCTCCAAAGTGTTGACCTGCACTCCTTGTAACCGATTTTATATGATAAGTGTCTAGCAAGTCTTAGATTTTCATCTAAATATACATAATAGCTAGGCTAGGAGGAAGGAAGACCTGCGAGCCTCCTATGCACTCTCTGATCAAATATCATAACCATAATTAGTTCTCTAGTAGCACGACATCGCTGAACTCGATTAGTTAAATGCTTCGCTGGGCGTATTTAAAGCTTCAGTCGTTTTGGCTAACCTAAGTCAGCTCATAATAGGGACGCCACTGGTTCGACAAACCCCAAGGAACGAAATTCAAGTATAGAAGTTATTATGCTCTTAAGCTCTGTGCGTTTACGTGTATTGATTCATTAATATACCTGGGCAATTTATAAGGTAAATATAAACATAGTTAAAGCTAGTTATATTTTTACAACAACTTATGCGTTAAAAACTCATTTTAACTATTACTAACAAGCTTAAAAATCAGTTAATAAAAGAAATCAACAGAATGGCTAAGCAATAAGTAGTCACAACTCATAGTTACTTAAAAGCGAGCCAGTCAAGCAAAAGCAGGAAGATCAAGACGTCAATATTTCAAGCCCCACGGGCTGCAGGTGTTTAAAAAAAATATTGGCGTGACCAGTCAATTCATGGGTTATTTCTAGGATGATATTTATCCAACAGATGGAGGATTCAGAAATCGGCATCCTCAACATCAATGCGAGTATTTCGGATAGATTATCAAAGCTTAGTTCTGCATGTGTACAGTGTAGCTCAGTTGAGAGAACATGTCTCTCTACTCAATACTGTAGATGATTGACTAGCTGTTCAACTTCCGCGCCGTCCACGCTTACATTTCTTCCATGTTTTCATAGATATCATGAGATAATAAGCAACGAATGAGGTAGGTATTTATTTACGCTCAAAGAGCGGAGAGCACAGCGAGAGACAAGAGTGATAACTCATCAAGAGCCTCCTTACTTAGCACCTCCACCCCCCCCCCCCCCTACATCTCATCAATCCCCCACCCCTCTCCGCTCACCAATGTTTCTCCGAAATGTCGACCTCGTTCACATCCACGCCCTCCACAAACCACCTCTCCGCCTCCCCGATGGCGACGTCGTTCCCGCTCATCTGCCTCTTGCGCATCAGCCCGTCCGCCGCGAACGTCCAGTCCTCGAGCCCGTAGGTCCGCCACCACTGGCCCGCGGCGTCGTGCCACTCGTACCAGAACTGCACCGCGATCTTGTCGTCGGCGAAGGCGAACAGCTCCTTGCGCAGGCGGTAGCCCTGCTCGCGCTGCCACTTCTGCGCCAGGAAGGCCTCGATGGCGTCCCGGCCCGTCAGGAAGGTGGCGCGGTTGCGCCAGACCGAGTCCGGGGTGTAGGCGAGTTTTACTTTGGACGGGTCTCTGCGCGCGCGGGAACGTTAGGGCTGGGCCGTGGGGATGGGCGGGACAGTGCAAGACGGGTTTTATGATGGAGCGGGGAATTTGATTTGGAATGGTGGGATGAGATGAGAAAGGCTGAGGGGGATTGCGCACTTGGTGTTCCACGCATCCTGTGCGGCCTTCACTTTGATTTGAGCCGTCTCGGCTGTAAAGGGCGGGTATGGAGGTCTTCCTTCATTTCCAGTTGTGGTAGCCATGATCAAATCAAATCGAATTTGATTGTTCAATACCCCAACACATCAAAATGAGGTTTGAACGTGGGTTGAAGAGTGGTGATTCATTCAAGGTAAGCAGACGGTTTCAGAGCCTTCTTCTTATACTGGAGCAGCTTGAGGTGAGGTGGAGTAGGGTGTTAGTTGGCTTACAAGCCACCATCAAGTATGAGTTTTTCACTATAACATGTATGTTTACGTATGGACGTGTTTACGAGCATGTGTCTACGACGACTTCTAGAGGTTGATCATAACTATCGTCATCACCATCACGAATCCCTTCACAGTGTGTCGGCATCAGCGGAGACGGGATTCGAATCGGGGGCGAAAACGGTCGGAGAACTCTCGGGCGGCATTTGGTCGGGTCTAGCTGCTTTTTCACATTACACGTAGCCTAGATAAGTTAGTCATCTACTACGGGATTTGGCCCTTCTAGAAAGAAACGAGACTTTCAGATTTCCGCGGCTTCGTGTCCTTATGAGATTTATAAATCAAAGGTTTCTTATATATATATATATATCTATGATAGGTGGCAAGTTATGAGATGTGTGTTTTAATATCAAGAGTGAAGCGGCGTAAAAAAAAGGGGGCCCGCGCGCCGAACCCCGCGGACAAATTCTTCTCCCGGGTAGGTAAACCAAAGAGAGGGGGAGGGGAAATGTCGTCATTAGCTGAATGAAACACGAAAGATGATTGCGCCTTGATGATTTGCGTCAAATAATTGCGGATAATGTTTGGTAGAGTATCAGTATTTGAAATATCCGACATTGATATTTGATTTGTATCAGAAGCAGAAAAGAGGGTTTGGAGATTTCTTCGAATGGTTCAATCCTCAAAGACAGAGTTGGGAAACAATAGTATGAAATAAATGGATAATTGGATTTGTGACTACCTAGTTATTTACCTAATACCTAGCGGACAAAGGGGGGATTTTGGTGGCTTCTTCTTCAACCTTGCGAGCATGAGAGAGGTGTGAGGTATCGGTTTCTATGGGTTTCTATCAGTTGATTGATTTGATTTAATTTGAGTTATTCGTATTCCGTAACGTAACATGTATGCGCACCGCCGCTCAGTTATATGATAGCACAACATGAGGCACGGATGTCTCGGGCGTCCGGTTTAGGGAGTTCATGTACACCAACTGGGGCAGAACAAGAGAACCTTGATGGGTTTGTTCCAAGTTTCCTTGGTGTTCTTTATGAATAGTGGTTGAGAATACCCATTGGATCCCCTCTATCACCCCTTTTACGCAGTACTTACTGTACCACAATGCACCAACAATTATGCAGATTAGGTACCTAACCTACCTTATACTTGGGTATGTACCTACCTATGCAGGTGGGGTAAGTAGAAGATAGAAAGTACCTAACCTAGGTACCTAACATACCTACGCCTAACTCCTAAAGTCGGCAGCCAAAGCGCGCTTGATTACCCCACCAAGCTTTCGCTCAACCCCACCATGATGCTTCCTCTCCCCTCAAGCACACCACTTGTTCGTGCCCCCTGAATAACAAATACATGACAATAAGAAGAGCCGTTCGAACTCCTCTCCTCTCTCTCTCACTCCGTCTGACCATACATTCTCTCTGTACTACACAGCAATCTTGTCTCTTACTGTAAGCAAGGCAATCCTTCTATCTGTCGGTCTGATAGTCTGTCCATCTTGGGAGCACTTATAAGCCAAACAGTCTCCCAACACTGAACAACTTACTTTCACGTACATCTTGTTCACAACTAACACGAACATACCAATCGCAGATATTCCACCACCCTTAAAAACACGACACATCAACAGTCAAAATGTCTGCCCTCAAAGCCGGAGATGACTTCCCTGCCGACGTAGGCTTCCTCTACGTCAAGCCCACGCCCGAGACCAGCGACGTCCTGGCCTGCGGCATCCCCACCAAGTTCGACGCCAGCGGTGGTATGTCTTCTATGTCCATGTCATGTTCTCTCACCTACGTCTCAACTAGAGTAAACCCCGCTAACCAATCCCTTGTCGCGACGCCACAGAATTCAAGAACAAGAAGGCCGTCATCGTCTCCGTCCCCGGCGCCTTCACCCCGACCTGCCAGAACACCCACATCACCGGCTACCTGTCCAAGCTGAGCGAGCTCAAGGCCAAGGCCGACATCGTCATCGTCATCGCCTTCAACGACCCCTTCGTCATGGCCGCCTGGGGCAAGGCCAACGGCATCAAGGATGAGTCCGTCGTAAGTATCCCTTCTCTCTCTCTTCTCTTCTCTCTCTCTCTTCTCTTCTCTTCTCTCTCTCTCTTCTCTTCTCTTCTCTCTCTCTCTTCTCTTCTCTCTTCCTCCATTTGCTATTCACCCTGCTTCTTCGGGGAGCCGTCGCAACAGGATCAAATCCTACGAGACGAAATGACACAGACTAACCCCGGCACCCCCAGATCTTCGCCACCGACAACGAGGCCGCCTTCAGCAAGACCCTCGGCTGGACCCTGGGCCCCCGCACCGCCCGCTACGCCATCGTCGTCGACAACGGCAAGGTCGTCTACGCCGAGAAGGAGCCCGCCGGCGATGTCGGCGTCTCCGGCGTCGACGCCGTCCTCGCCAAGCTATAGATTTGGGAGCTCAACGTTTCACCCCCACCCCCCCCTTTGCTGGTAAATATTGCTCTTAGGGTGTTGAGGAGTACGATGCGATGGAAATACCCACACTAGATGAATAGAGAGGGTGGAAGTCGATCCGTATTCTCTCAGGCCGTTATATATAGATTAGAGGTCATAATGAATAAATCAATCAAAAAGCCATACTAGTGGACTACTCTAAGTTTCACCGTCTTAACCCGTACTTGTCATAATTCCCGCAGCCTCGCCTCTGAGCACAGACGAGGGAATAGAAAGATGTGTAGAGCAGAGACGCAAAAACCGGGTTCGGGTAACTACTAGCTTCCGGTCCGTTGGCTGTAAGAGACGGGCGCATACAAAATGGATATTCTCCCCGTGAAGCCGTTCAACATCACGTGAACAACAATTCAATGAGATCAGAGAACAATGCTGGCATTCATGAGCTAGTACCAGGGGAGAACCCTCTCTCATAGCCGTGAGAGAGACGTTTCATGCAGATCCCCCAACCGAGAGGTGTATTCATGTTTTGGTTGATTCGTAGGCCGAAATGACAAAGTCAAGGTTTAATTTCCCACCCAAGACGCCGCCAGACACATTGTGAGCCTGTCCATCCCGCCGCCATCAATGCTTGTCATCCACTGATCCGTCAACCACGCGCGCACGCGCACAAGCACACGCACAGGGTCTCCCCCCCCCTTTCCCCCTCTTCCTCCCCGGGCCATTCCATTATTAAATGCTCGTCAAAAGTTGCGCATTTTTTTTTGTGGTTTGTTTAGCGGGACTTGGCCTGGACCTTGGGCTGTGCGCCCTTGGCACCCTGCTTTCCGACGATGCGCTGAGTCTGGCCCTTAGCGGCACCGGAGGCGCTCTTGGCCTTGTCGGACTTCTTGGCGGCCGCAGCCTCAGCCTTCTTCTCCTTGCTCTCCTTGATGGCTTGTAGGCGGGCGGCAGAGCGGGCCTCGGGTCTCATGGATCGCTTCTCCTTGATGACATCTAGGGAGGCACCGACGATGGCACGCTGGGCCTTGACGGTACGGCGGGTTCGCTTCTTGGCGGCTTCCTGTGATAGGTGTCAGTGACTGTTGTGTGGGGGGGGCATGTATGACCATGTATATCGTCGTGTGGTCTGGTTTGGCTTTGCTCTATTCTATTCTCGATGCGATATATAGGAAGGTATATAGGCATGCGGAATTTGCGGAGGATTCATTCGCCTGTCGGTAGACGGAGGAAAAAGACATAGAAAGGGGATCTCGTACCTCAGTGATACCCTTGCGGTGTTGACGTCGGAAAAGAACGGTCCATGAGATGCGACGGGGGTTCTTGCGCTGAAGGAAGAGGGACTCTGACTTGCCCTTCTGGAAACGGAAGATTTTGCTATCACCTCTGACGTAGAGCTTACCCTAGAACACGAAATCTCATCAGCAATTGTTCGAGGAGCGAAATGGCAAGTAAGGAAGATAGATAATAGCGTGAAATATGTGTATTTGATATGCGGGCCGTCATAACGTCAAGGCATCAGTCTTAGCATCGCCACAGTCGGTCGTATCCTTTATCGATACAATGTGAACATGCAGTATTCCCTATCCTTCTCTTCCTCGTCCAACGGCTCTGACTTCTCAACCGTGCGACAACAGAAAACCCTCGAGGATGCGATCGATTATGACGGCCCGTAAACGCATGGGAAAGGCGAGGAATTGGAGGTAGGCGTGTGTACCTTGCCGGGGTAGATTCTCTGGCCAGAGAAACTGTCGTCGTAAGTTCTCATTTTGACGGTTGTTGGTGGTGAGAACTTAGGTCGGCTGTGGTGGTTAGTAAAGTCGTGATGTTGGTTGGGGATCTTGGAGGAGCGGCTCAAAGACAGACTGACGCTTGAATTTCGAAAAGTCCAAAGTGCGCGTGCAATTGTGGGCTGGGATGACTAAGCCAAAAATTCCCACCGGCCTCAGCCCCGCCTTTAGGGTCGGTTTGTCTCGCCTGCTAGAATTGTGGCTGGTGCATTATCCATTGTGGCTGACCCGCTTCGTCAAAATACAGATCCCCCGATTGTTGCATACACTTATTATTCTACTACCTTAGATCGAGTCAAAACCCAATAACAAGAAGTCCAGTTATACATCATGTTCCCCATGATATGACCGTCAAGTCAGACCTCATAGCATCTCTGGTGCAGCAAGAATTCGATAGGCTTCCAGCTAAGCGCAAGCCCGTCGTTCGTGACAATGGCCTCCGCGAATGGGTACCCCTGAGCGGCATTGTTGCTGAAGGTACCAAACTTATCTCACCCATCCATCCTCGACACATTTTGTGTGTCTAAGCAATCCTTTTCAATCTTAGTTTTAGTCACTCTATATATTATTCACTTAGTTTGATGATATCTGCATGCTAACTACCCATAATACAGGAAAAGATGGCAAACTAACATGCCTATCCTTAGCGTATGTCTATTCAACTTATATCCTTTCTCAGATCAGATACATGATATATGATATATGATATATGCTCTATACATTTATAAAAATCTTCCGCTGACAGGAAGGGGCAAACAGAACCGGCATGAAATGTCTCCCCGCATCCAAGCTCCCACAGGCTCAGGGGAACGTATTGCATGATTGGCACGCCGAGGTACTCGCCATCCGAGCCTTCAACTGCTTCGTGCTGGATGAATGCTACGCACTGGCAAGTGGCTCCAGGGACTCGTCTGATTTCATACGACGCCGGAGTCATGATGAAATGAGTGCTACTGCTGATCTTGACAAGAGGCATCGTGGCAGCATTGATTGGCATGGCCAACCCTTTGCGTGGAGAGACGATGTGCTGCTGCATATGTACTGCTCTGAAGCCCCTTGTATGTTATCTCAGTATGACGGAATATACATATTTCTCCATTTTTCTACGGATAATCCGTTTAAACTTGGTTACTCACACGAGTCACAGGCGGAGACGCGAGTATGGAACTCACCATGGCATCCCAAGCAGACGCAACACCATGGGCCATCCCAACCACCGGACAGCACGAGATACCCCCCTCCCCTTCTCTTGCCGCTCCGACTCAAGCATTCCCAGCAACAGACACGCCCCTGCCAGGACGAGCCTACTTCTCCCAGCTAGGCATCGTCCGCCGCAAGCCGTCGAGAGGCGACGCGCCCCCGACGCTCTCCAAATCCTGCTCGGACAAGCTATCCCTCCACCAATGCACGTCTCTCCTGTCCTCGGTCGTCTCTCTCCTCGTGAGCGTAGATGACGCATATCTATCCACGCTCATCCTGCCTACATCGCAATACAGCGCCTCAGGGTGCCACCGCGCCTTCTCAGACGGCCGCAGCCCCGATGCAGCCGACAACGCCAGCGTGCAAACAGCGCGCATGGCACCATTCGCCATCCAAACGCAGCCCCCCAGTGGGCAGGGCAGATACGCATTCCGCCCGTTGAGCGTGGAGACGACGGATCTCGAGTTTGCGTTCTCGCGACGGTCTGCCGCCGCCGCCGCCGCACCCCCTTGCCCATCTCCCGCCCTCCCTCCCCCTTCCCATCCTACCCGAGGGCCCGCGATCAAGATAACACCCAGCAACCTCTCCACAGCCCTCACGGCCTCCGCCCGCCTAGAAACGACCCTCAACGGCGTCCTGCAGGGCCGCAAGGCGTCCGACGCGCACCCCCGCGGCGCGAGCTTCGCCTCGCGGCGGCGGCTGTGGGGCCTTGCCGTCGAAGTCGCCAACTTGCTCGCTGAAGCTGCAGATGGCACAGGCGGCTGGTATGGTAGGGAGATCCGCCAGGCGTTGGGCGCAAGCGCCGCAGAGGAGGAGGAGGAGGAGGAGGAGGAGGAGGAGAGGGGGGAATCGGTAACAGCGAAGAAGAAGAAGACAACATACGCAGACGTAAAGAACACCCCGCTCCTGCTCGCCCGCCGTCGGGCCAAGGAGGAGGCGAGGCGGCTTGCGCTGAAGGGTTGGGTGCGGAATGCAGGCGATGAGGGGTTCGTGCTTTGAGTTAACACACGCGCGCTTTATAGTTTTGCGTTAGGCTCTTCTTCGCGGTATTGGGTGTTTGGGAACTAGGTAGGAATAGGAGATGGGGGAATACTTGGAGGCAAGTGGAGGCGTAGATAGCAATAAGCACACATGCAGCTTGTCTATTTCCGAAGGACGTCGAGGTAATCTATCTACATATATCTATTCATACGCAACATCATCCCCCCTTTTACGTAGTTTCTTATCTAGGTAGTTAGCCCATCCTCAACCAGGACTGTAGATATCAGCACAATCTGCAGGCGGACAAGTCTACATAACCTAATTACCCTATCCCCAGGTTTTTCTCCCTAGCATAGCTTCGTTATTCTTATCACGCAGACTACGTACCTACCTAAGAGCATGCAGGCGTCTCACCAGTTGATGGAAATTTGTATTTCATCCCTAGTGCAGGCAACGGAGTTAACCTAGCTGTTACTCACTACAGACCCCTCCTATTCTATTCGTCCATCTACTCATCCATACTCATTTAGTGAGCAAGTAGGGAGAAGCCGGTACCAACATTACCCAAGCTACGTATAACTACAAGTGTACACGGCTACAACAGGCATGGGAATGTATGAGCGTGCTTGTGTTGTGTCGGATATTTTTTTCTTTCATGAATGATGGCCGTGACGGACGGAAATCTACCGGACCCTGATAGTAGAGGACAGTCCCACTGACCACCAGCTTAAAGAGCTACCCCGAACGAAGAACAACGGTCAACTATCGAGAATGGTAGAAAACCCTCACCCCTCATCTTTAAAACAATGCCAGAACAGGCTTACCAAACTCCCCCTTGACCCTATACATTCATTCATCCCTATGTCGTCAGAGAGCGCGAGAGAAAGAGTAAGAGAAGAGACGGGGGAGCGCTATTCCATGTCCTCTCCACACCGGTTCTCGGGACCAAATGCCAATTAGGGGATTTTCCTGTCATTCCCAAATTCCTTATTTTTGTTCTTTCCCATCCCCATCCGTCCATCCTATTCATTTCCGAGTGACGCAATGCGATGCCATGTTCTCGGCAGGTCATGGCATGGGAAGGTTGTTAGCCCATGCTACGGGGAGCCCATGATTATAGGAGCGAGTCTATTCGACCTTGCTCTCGAAGTTCTCGCCAGCGACCAGTTCAGGGATGTCGTCGTCATCAGCATCACCATCCTTGGCGTCCTTTGTCATGCTCTGGTAGCTCTCGGCGAGCTTGCGGAGGGAGGCGAGGGAGTCGGGGCCGAGCTGGTTGAGGATGCCAGGTACCAGCTCAGTTAGTTCCTTGTCCTCACCGGCGCCGTAGATGGCGAAGGTGTTGGAGGGGACGGCGGCGTGGACTAGACAAATGTCAATACATGATAACCTATGTCAATCTAACATGTTGACATGTATGCATATAAGTGTATGCAATGTATATGCATGGGTATGAGTATGAAGTTGAGTAGGCATGAATATGTGCACAGTATAGGTAACAAAAGAGACTACCGATTTAAACAACGACAACAGAAACAAAAATAAAAAAAAATAAAAAAAAAGTAAAAATAAGAACCACAAACGAGGAACATCATGACTCGGCGAGCCAAGTCACGCTAGACTTACCCTTGGGAGCAGAGAAGTGGATGACGTTACCATCACTCTTGAACATGTTGACCTCCTCAATGGCCTGGATGGGCTGGGTGTTCAGCTTCTTGAGAGTGGCCTGCAGCTTCTTGTCGTCGTTGGCACTGCGGGCGACATTGCGCTTCTGCTTGTGTCTGGGAGTGCCCTTTCCACCTGTACGAGACCAAAGAGAAAATACCCTCAATCAGCCTCGTTTGCCTCAATTTGCCGGTGTCGGATCCCATCCAAGCGTCTCTTGGAACAGGTGCATGAATGAATGGATGGATGGAGCGGAAAACATACCGGTTCGGGCAGGGGCAGCACCGCCAAACTTCTTCTTGAGGAGCTCCTGGATGTCGGCCATGGTGTTGGACAGGACTATCTCGAGGTGATTTGAGGAAGCGGGGGAGGGGTGGGTGGGAGGAGATCGAACGAAGTTCTATATGTCCCAGAATCCGTTCATTAGAATTAGTCAGACAAGTAAAAAGTAGGGAAGTCTTGGCTGCTCGGCCATGCACCATCGTCGTGCCTCTCCAGAGCAAGGCGACAGGGAAATAGAAATAGCCCGACGCGACTCGACTTACCTCGAAGATGGCGAGAACGAACAGTCTATAGGGGAGGTTGTCGTCGTTGTCGGGGATTATTCAATCGTCTCGCTTCAGTCAATCCGTAGTGGGTGCTCTGCTAGGTGTTGGGCTCGCCGCGGCAGAAAATTGGATGTGCGTCGCCAAGACTTTTTCCTGCACTCGCCAAAGGAGAAACCCTCTTCCGCCCAGCTCTGTCACCCAAACAAGCTCCTGCCATGTACTAGAGGACCCACCCTGTGGGGGACCCTCTTCACTGCGTTCAGAGGGCCCCAATACTCGTAGACACCCCAATAATCATAGACACCACTCTGTCAGCCGACCACCAAATTTACTAGTAAATCTGACTTTTTGGTGTCAAAACGCGTTTTTTCGCGACGGCAACACTCAACCACCTGTAATCTAGCTAGCTTGCAAGTTGTTATATTGTAAGAATTGAGTGCAATAAACGCGTTTTTGAGCTCAATTATAGCCTTACTGCTTTGCATAAGCCTGTACAGGTCTGTACACTTATACAGCTGTATTGCCTAAGAAATAGGTGAAAATGAAGCCATCTGCGCGGTCGCAACCTCTTGTACGCCCGTACCATAGCTTCCAGTACGTTCATATATATAGATATCATTGCTACAGTATTGGTTTATTAGGTCCTGTACATATTGAAGCCCTCGAAGCTTTTGAAGCTCTCGTATATACGTATAAGCTGGTATAACTACCACTTGTTCCATACAAAATGCCATTTCTTATACCTAGTTACCTTATGTAATCAACATACATTTATACACATATGACTTATATACATACAGCGTTTACACAACAACGTGTGCTAGTAGATAAAAAACAACCTGACAGCTGTAAAATAGGCCATATAACCAAGCTACAGTTTTAGTTTCAAACCAAAAGACTAGAAAGAAAGCTGTTTGTTCGCAGATCCAAAAGTAGCAGTTTAAGTGTAAATAGGTGTAAAAGAGAGGTATAGGCGGTGTCTATGATTATTGGGGTGTCTACGAGTATTGGGGCCCTCTGAACGCAGTGAAGAGGGTCCCCCACAGGGTGGGTCCTCTAGTACCTACCTTAGGTACCTACGCAGTATCTTTGTATGCTGTAGCTCTAGCCCCCACCCCACCTACAATTCGAACCCCGCCATGCTGTAGCTCCCCACTAAAAGGTGCGCGGTAAAAAAAAAATAGAAGCAACACTAATCGTTTAAATACATAGCTAGTACCGTTAATGACGAGATTACGTATATAAAGCGATACCTCCACTTCATGCACATACTTGTCCAGGCCAAGAACGCGGGTGTGAGTATTTTAATGATTTCAGAACATCTCTGGCGAAATTTCGATCAATTCAGAAGCAAGCTTTCTTGGTATTAGTTTGAGATTTCTCTGCTATCGCCTATTCCGCAAAAAAATCACCAGTTACTCCGCTTAAAGCACAGCTGTATTGTATATGCCAAAGGCATCAGTACCCGAATACTGAGAATCTCCAACCGCTTCCAGCTAGCAGCTCCTACTTACTCTTAAGCCACCCATAAGCTAGGCAGTCTCAACTTCATCCAACACAATGAGCTCCTCTTCCGGCTGAAGCTGAGCAGGCTCGGCGATAGCAATTTCTCCTAGAGCACCCATAATCGTCCCTTGCCCTCCAACCTCATCAAACACAATCAGTTCCTCTTCCGGCTGAGGCTGAGTAGGCTCGGCGATAGAACTTTCTCCTCGAACCCCAGTTCTCTCCCCTTTACCATCAACTTCCTCCAACGGTTGAGCAAACACGTCAAGGCCAAGTAGCCGCTCATACTCTGCCTCATCGCCCTCACCATCCCCTACGTAAGCGTCCATTTTGACCCCCGGGAAGCTATCTAGCTGGTAGTCCTGCTCGAGGTTGGCAATACGACCGAGTTCCTGCTCAAAGATCCAGGGAAAGCTGATAAACGGCATCGGTTCGCCTGACTTGTGACCCTGCACTTCTTCCCACGTAACACGGTAAGTGGCTGCTATGAACGGATACAAGACCGCTGGTTCACGCGACCCCGCCACATGGATGCACGCGTTCCTGAAGCGCTCACGATGGTTTGCTATGATAGGACCCATTGTCTCCTGAATCTTATACTCGCTGCCCACGCGCGGCTTGGTCAAGACAAAGGTGCTCCAGACTTCGAACTCGGTGCCGAGCTCGCGTTGGTTCATGATCTGCCTTAGTGCCCTGTCATGTTGCGTCTTGATGATTCTCGCCTTTCTCAGCATGTCATCCGTTACCGCGAATCGGCGGATGATGCGCTCGTCAAAGGCACTATTGTAGTTTGGGTGAAATTCCACTTTCCTAACTACGTCGTAGAGTTGCCCGAGGACTTTGTGGGAGCGGTATGATCTACCAGGCTTTTCCATAAAATGCGGGAATGCCCTAGGACGCAGTATCTCCTTGAGGTGCGCAGGTTGGCCTGATTTAGGGTAGTCGACGGCATTAGAATGCAATTGGGCCAGTTCTATACAGAGCGGGTTTTTAGGGCCTCCTTGCAGTCGATCTGCCTGAGCTAAATGGGCGTGAGCGATAGTACTGAGAGCATCGTTCTTCATGTAAGTGACAAAGAAGGCAATAAGATCACTAGGTCGTACATCTCGGTCAAGCTCCACGGGCTTAATTGGCTCATGGATCATAGGTGGATGGTTCTGCTCCGGTGGAATAAGACTTTGATCCCAGATAACAAAAAAGTCATCGCCATCAAGGTCGCCGCCCGAACACATGGACGGAATATCACGATCGCCATTTGCTGGGAACACTACCACGTCCCGTAAGTGGCGAAGCGCAGGCACATCCACAGCCTCAACGACACGAATATCGCCCGGATGTAAAGATGGATTGCGACCTACGACGCAGAGCCCCTTGACGATCATGTAGCCATCCTGATCTCCCGTCTGGCCTCCTGGCTTCGGCACCTGAAGAAATATCTGGGCATATTCCTTGCTCGAAGGGTCGACAGATGAGGGTTCTTGGGGCTCACGATAGCCGCGGAGTGTAAAAGTCTCATCTACGCAGCCGAAAAGAAAAGCACCCTGCTCAACCACGATGCGGGCCTTTTCGCGAAGTAGTCTCAATGACCAAGCGCGCCATACCTGAAGTATACACATAAAGAAAGGCTCTCTAGTCCGCATAAAGCCATCACTTATCATTTGGGCTACCGTTGTAGTAATGCCGTTCTGGTCGACAAACCTACTCAGAAGACGCATAGCCGTTACAGGATCCTCCATGGCCTTATCGTAGTCAATTAGCTGACTTTTTTGTAGTGCAAGAAAGGCGGTATCAGGGACGCCTAAACAGCTCAGAATCGTGATTGTCTGTCTATTTAGCGTAGCTACCGAGAAACGAGATGGTTGGATAATCTCAAGAAGCGTAGATTTAGACCTAAATTTTTGTTGAGATGGTCGTAAACTGACTTGGTTGAAGGTCAAGTCAGGCCATACAACTAACAAACCCTTGCTACCACCTAGCCGAAACTGGAATGCCGATGGGATTCTCTTTGCTGTTAATCGGAGAGGTTTTGTAACGTATTCGGCCAGCTTGGGCGAGATCTTTCCAACACCATCGGTAAAACACCAGTTATTGCGAGTAATATCCTCAATATTTTCGACGCTCTGGCTAATCGGACTGTCTGTGAGTGCTCTAGTGGTGGAAAAGCATTGACCTAATCTCGCCGCGTACTTGGCTACGACTCTGATGTGTGTGACATCGCCCATCCATTCTCGAATTTGATCGCAGTTAACGTGGTCAGTAGGGGAGAAGAAATAGGCTCCATTTTCTCTAAATTGGGAATTTCCGAAAGCCAGAAACTCGAAGTGACGGCCACCTATCTCGATGCCATTTGCTAGCGTGCGAAATACTCTGTTGAATAGAGCGTTTTGCTGCGCGCTCTTAGGCGACGAGAAAATCCTTCCTTTCACTTGCTCGTCTGTGAATTGGACTCGCAGAAAGCGGTCGGAATACCGGGCGTAACGACGTAGGACTCGGTTCGAAGGTTCCGGATTCGGGGTACTCAAATGCATAGTGGAAGGTGTAATAACCACTTTTCTAATCCAAGCACAGTGAGACGGTATGTCAAGCTCTGGGTAGTGGTTCAGGGCGTTTCTGTCCGTAAAAATTGCCATTGGATCGTAGAATCTTTGCGGGTACAGGTTAAGGTCATCTCCTGCTCCTTCCCCTGCTCCCGGCCCCCCCGACTCGGCAACGTAAGTGAGTAGGTCCTTTGCTCGGTTCCTATTCCCTTTGCGTGCGTTGGAGAGATTAGTGAGCTTGCGGAGGAAATCGGCGTCGAGGTTAACCTCATCGAAGCGCCGCTGAGAGATGCAGACTTCGAGCTGGTATCGCACATCATATGGAAGGTTAACTTCTTCGCTTGCAGCAAGAAGTGCGAGATTCCCACCCGTTGGGCCCGGTTCCAGTATTGTCCAAAAGTCCGAGTTTCTTGCTGAAACTGTGTGTAAGCTTTTGGTAAAATCGCTCAGTACCGATATGTTGAAGTCTTGTAGTGCCTTCTTCATTGTTCCCCATATAGATATGTTCGACTTAGACTTGGCGAAAGTAATTTTATATGTCGTCCATTTTCCAATATCCACAAAATGGTGCTCTCTCCTCCGAAGAGAGACTCTATCATCCTTAAACCAGGCCGTGTCATAGACGACATCCACGGTGCGTTTCCATCTATCGAATTCGCCCCATGAGTTTTTTCCTGCCGAGTGGGATGGCTCATCCTCGCCTCTCTTGAAAAAGATGGGCGGGCTCTGTAGTGGGATCAGCACAGAGAATGTGGATTCGTCGTCGTCATCGCCGTCGTCGAATACGACGATCTTCGCGAGGTGTGGGAAGAAGATGCGTGCTTTGTACACGGACAACTGGTGTATGAGTTTTGGCTCCGTCCGACGAGGATTCTCGATCATGCAAGAAAAGGTGATCTCGAGTTTCGTGAACTTTAGGTCCATTTGAAAAGAGAATTCATCATTCCGTGCGTTCCCTATGGTTCTCATTGCCATGAATTCGTTTGGCTGAGAAAGTAGACCGAATTGCAGCTTTGCAGGCTCAATGGTTAGTTTGGCAGGGTATGTATGTCCTCCTGGAGTGAGGACGTTCTCTGGGGGTCTCTGAGGAAGTAGCACAGCCCCAAACCTATGTCTCTGTCCTTTGATCTCGACGTCCATTCGGTCACTCCAAAATGGGGTAGGCGGGGGAGGCGAGAATCGGACTATGGCAGAGTCCTTCCTCGGTTCGGAGATCTCAGTATATACCACCTTGCCATAGCGCTTAAAATATGTGACCAAGTCAAGGGTTGTAGTCAGCGGTGGTAGGGGAGAGATGCGGATAGCCAGGTCATTCCAGTCTTGCCAGTCTGGTTTGATGTCATATCGTTGCATTGTTGGGAGACCTCTGCGGCTTCTTGCACTGCCTGCAGTACCAGAGGATGTTGCATGAGCAGGCAGAACAGGCGGCTCGGTAGGAGATAGCGTCTGGGCTCCCATGGCCCATATATTGACTTTACGATAGCTGGGCTGTATTTATTGAAGTTAGAGTGTTGGTTCTATCAACAACTTGGTGTGGCTGAGTGTCTCACCGACAGTAGAAGTATCTAGGTAAGTACAATCAGAGTGGCTCCAGTTGCGTAGCAGAGTTGGGTGCTTTCAATTATGCAAGTGCCAAAGGAAGCGAAAAAGAAGCGAGAGGAGGAAAAGGGAGAGAAAATGAGGGCTGCAATGAGGAAGTTCTTCTCATCGTGTATAGGTGGGTATAAGCACCTCGGGCAAGGATTAGATGGAGCGAGAGATGTTGTAAAGGTTATAGAAGTAAAGGAGAAGGAGTGCGGATGACACCACGGGAATAGTGGCTCATCCCTTCCTTCAATACATAGGTAACCTCATGTTTGTGGTAGGTACATAGGTCGGTAGGTACCGCCTACCTGAGGTAGGAAGATATCACACGAGCAGCATACGAGGTTGTATTACCTGAAGAACTGGAGAGCACCTATGGAAGGTGCGTGTAACAAGTTACCTAGTATGAGGTTGATAGTACATGTATGCTTGTCCCCCTTCCCTCCTTTTTCCTTAGCGCAGTTAAGCAATCTTGCCCAGTTGTATTCAACGACGCAAACTGATGAAAACACACAACAACAACAACATTAGCACCTTCGCTTAGGCACATACATCTAACTAGCAGAAGGAAACTGGGATACACATCTATTAAGAAGATTAAGCAATTGGTGTGATTTCCTTTTATTTTTCCCTGGCCATCCCCTAGATTGATGTTCCCTTCTCCAGTTGTTTTAACTGTGCGCACTCTCAGAGCAAATGGTTGCATATCACACTATTTCCCATGAGGAGTTCAACCCTGCATATACATCAAACTATCGAATTGAAGTCTAGTCCCCTCGCCTGTTTACTGGTGTTTTACCTAATTCTCGTAAAATAGAGACATGCTGTCTAGAAACATGCAATCAGAGAGCCTCAACGCACCCCCCCAGAGTCCCAGAGTCCCAGAGTCCCAGAGTCCCAGACCAATGCGGCATACCCAAATGACACCAAGGATATCAAAACCAATCGCCCATCTTATCTAGCCAACTCGAAAATCAGGAAGGGACGTCGAAGATCTTGCCTGGATTCATGATCCACAACGGATCGAGCGCGCGCTTGATCTGCTTCATAACAGCGAGGGTGTCGGGGCCGACCTCGCGCAGCAGCGAGGCCTTCTTGCCCCAGCCCACCGAGTGCTCGCCCGTGCAGGTCCCTTCCATGTCCAGCGCGCGGTTCACCATGTTCTTGACGCAGCGCTCCACCTTGGCTACCTCGGCCGCGTCCGTGCGGTCGTAGATGATGCTCTCGTGGAAGTTGCCGTCCCCGATGTGCCCCAGGATCGACGCGAACAGCCCCATGTCGTCCATCTCCTTCTTGCTGATCTCGATAAGTTCTGCTAGTCGGCTGAAAGGCACTGCTACATCCGTGCTCCCTGAGTGCCTCGTTAGTTGGGTCATAAACGTTTACCGCAATCCGCGGCCCGCCGGGTATTGGATGAAGAGGGGGAGGAGGGAAGGGGAGACAGTAGGGAAAGGAAAGGAAGGGGACAGGTTCACAACATACAGACTTCTTCGCCCTCTTTCCTCAGCGCTAACATTGACCACAAGACCTCCTTCCGCGCAGACCACAAGAGGTTCCGCTCACGCTCATCCCGCGCAAACTCGAAATTGCTCCCCTTGTTCGCCCCCGTGATGCCCTTCACGCGGCTGATGTTGTCACCGACGCTCGTCTTGGTGCCGGCGAACTTGAAGAACAGCGTCGGCGCCTCCTTCCATACCCGCGGCGCCGTCGCGCCGCCGAGGTTGATCACCCGCATCTGCACCTCGTCCATGACCTCCATGGACGCCACGGGGATCCCCGCCTGCATGATTCCCGCGGCGGCCGCGGCGGCGTCGCGGATCGTCGGGAAGCTCACCACCGCTACGGACGTCTCTTCGGGCACGATAGCGAGTTTAAGAGTGGCTAGTCATGCATAATTCGTCAGATCAGCTTCCATGTTTGGAGGTATTCTGGGGAAGAGAGAGATAGGCAGCGCGCACCTTCGGTTACCAAGCCAAGTGTTCCTTCGCTGCCGACGAAAATGCCGTTGAGATTGTACCCGGCCGAGCTTTTCCGCGGGCGGCGCCTCGTCTTGATGATTGTCCCGTCGGCCAGGACCACGGTGAGATTGATCACCCAGTCCTTCATCGTGCCGTACCTCACAGCGTTGGTGCCCGAGCAATTTGTCCCTATCATGCCGCCGATCTTGGCACCCGGGCCTGAGTATGTTAGCAAAAACTGGTCTGCTCTCATCGTTTCTAACCAGTGAGCCGGTACATAAGGGACTGTGGCTATTGCGTTCGCGCGTACATACCAGGATCAATGGGGAAGAAAAGGCCACTGCCCATCTGGCTAAGCTTCGTATTTAACTCCTGCCACCCGATGCTTGGTTGGATAACAATGTCCATATCATCCTTATTGAATTGTATGATTTTATCCTACTCGCTTCCAGTTAGCTTCCGGTGCACCATCACATGCCTACTATATCGTCGAAAATCAATTCCTAGTTTCAAGGACCAATGAATTAGAGCCATGCGCACCATATATGCAAAGTCGACGCTGATGCCGCCATACGGCGCTGAGAAATGCCCTTCCAGGCTCGTACCGCCTGAATAGCCAATGATCGGGACGTGGTATTTGTGGCAGATGCGGGCGATGACGGACACCTGCTCCGTCGACCGCGGATACACCACGGCCACAGGGAGGCCATCCGGGTTGACCGTTGACCATTCCGAGTAGCCATGGGCATGCAGGTCATCTGCGTCGATGCTAATAATGTCCTCATCCTCTCCCAGGGCTTTTACCTCTTGCCTTATATCTGTCAGGGCCTTGAAAAGGGGTTAATCCACATCCTTCGAGGCAGCCCAGGTTACATGCGGCGTCGGCGCAAGGTATCCAATGAACTTACAAGTTCCATTTCTTTGACAGCGGCATATTTAGGTCCTGGCGCCGTGCCGTCGAACAGAGATGCAGTGCGTTTCGGCGAACTATCTAGCGAAAAGGTCGCGAGACCAAATCCTATGACTCCCGTCGACGCCGCCAGAGTTAAAGCCGAGCGCCCTGTCCACCTGGCTGATGCCTGCCCAGAGTTGGCTGCATTGGGCGTTCTGCTGGTGGCGGTGGAGGGTCTCCTCAGGGGCGCATTGGCAGAGAATGGACGCCGGCACCCGCCGATGAGGCGTCGAGTGGCATTGTTTGCCAACATTACTTGGAGACGACAAATGTTACACAAACGCACGCAACTTTTGCACGCGTACAAACAACTTCCTATTAGACAATGGCCTGCGGCCAAGTCAGGTGATATAAATAAGATGTCTCCGCAGTCTATAAATCTTTTTTTTTTCTCGTTTCAAACCTGAGGGTATTTCGGACAGTACTTTAGAGACAGCAAAGTAAGGATGGCGGGATCACGAGCTTTTTGATGCGGAAGAAGGTGACGTCTTCGAATGAGGTTCGGGCGAGAGTCCGCGAGCCCAAAGGTAGGTAGGAAAAGAATATCCGGTGCCAGACTGCGATCCACCTAGCGGGGGAAAAGCTTCCAGAGGCTTGCTAGACTATAGAACAAAGGACTAAACAGTTGGATCCGAAGGGTTGAGATCCGGAAGACGGATAGGGGCCTGCTCTGCGAAGTACATATATGTGATGAAACTCTTCGTCGGAAGACGTGCTTCTTCTACACACGATGGCAAGCTAGCTAGGCGAGGGTCTCGATGAGAGTGATTGGACAGCACGATTCTACTTTGACTATCCAGGAAATACAGGTATACATTCCAGACGTTCCCGCTTCCCAAATTACGTCTGTCCCTGTCACACCCATAGACTAACACCTCCATAAGTGCCGACGACTCTATATCCAATCCACCGCAGGCTCGTGGGGGATGTCTACTTGTAGATAGCCAGTAGCGGGTGCTCGTGACCGGAAGTGGGACCGAAGAGATGGACTACCTCAGCTGTCGTGATGGGGCACAGGGGGAAGAGTGCCCACGGGGCCATACTAGAAAGAAATGAGGAGCTAGCCTGCATGGAAAGAAATTAAGAAAATGCAGAAAGGGTGTGTAAGATGGAATCGTGTGACTCGGGGGAAACGACAGAGGGCGAGAGGCTCGGGACAGGTACCTAATTTACCAGAGAGATGGAGAGTGATGCATCCATCCATGAGAGAGGGCGGGCGAGATGGCAATATGGCAGCTTGTTGACGTCGGGAGCTGTTGTGATAGGTAGGTAATCACAATGAGCAGCATGCGGATAGACGACGCGAGCCGTATGGGGATGGGTAAGGTACAGTAGGATAGTACGCAGGCTATTCACAAAGTAGGCATGCGTGGTACCCTTGCTGACGGCGGGTGTTAGCGGGTCCAGGTTCAGGTACTAGTGCTCCGATGTTGATTCTCTGACCGAAACTAATTTTTCATACTTATAGAATCGTGTCATACGAAACCGGTTTAAGGCCGACGAATCGTCGAGAGGCTGAACGACTCGCCAGGGGGAGGAAGCACGCGAGAGGGGTCGGTTGTTGGGGGTCAATGGGTGCCGAGACTAAAAAAGAATGCAAGAGATTCCAGAAGACTGCCGTATCCATCTTAACCCCATGCTCGTCTCCAACTCGACACACGAGGTCGGATAGTAGATCAGCTAGATAGTACTGGTAGTGATGGAGAGATAAAGACTATCTATCTAATACGCATAGGAAGAGAAGGAGGAAGAAGTAGACGGGCAACAGCTTATTATCGGCGCGCAAGACTCGTATTATAGTCCTCAACTTGGGCATAGTCGCCGAAATGGCCCTGTTCCCGCATATGTTGAAGACAAAAGAGGGAGCTCAGTATCGAGAGCTCCAAGATACAATACTTAACCTTAACCAGGCAGGTCATTTTTGATAGGTTAGCTGATACCCAGACAAGCCTAATAGGCGGGACTTGTACGTGAAGAACATTTTTGAGTTTAGAGTCTTATAGATTAGAGTCTTGTAGATATTAAGCATACCTCTTATACCGGATTTTAATATCACACTAAACATAAGGTAGGTCAAGAGGCGAGCACAATTGTTTAGCTACCTATTCTGTAAGCAGAGCATACCTACATAGGTTGACTTACCCCACAATGGCCTAAACAGGAAAGAGGGGTTATCTCACTCAATTCCCCATACTAGAAGCGCAAGCGGGTTTCTGTATACTTAGGTATGACTAAACTTACAACATTTCAATCCATTTCGTGACTGGATAATAAACCGAGCATTGATATTATGTATCTACTTACGCAACACATATTATTACTATTATAAGTTTCTCATGTGCGTCGTCTTCTGCTAGGTATGTGATATAAATGGCTCCTACCTTAGCCTGGCCTGCGGATAGGGCACCCTGCCTCTTGGCTAGGTATATTATCTATTCTATAGCTACCATGACAGCTAACCCAGATTCACTTACACGCACATACATCAATCCATCCGTCCATCCACCCACAAGTCATCCCATCATAGGTACCTGAACCTACCATTGGCATACACAAATATGGCATACATTCCTACCACCTCATCACCCAGGCTCGGTACCCTTCCCATTCGTCCCCGACAACAAGCACGACGCAGGAGGGGGAGGATGAAAAGCTTGAGAAGTTTCTAGGTTAGGTATCTACTCACCACGTTCCATGTCGCCCGTCAGGCGTCCAGTAGGGGATTCCCAATCTCCATCCCCGATCTCAATCTCTGACACGACATGGCCTGACATGACATGTCACGTCTTATTATTACCTAGGTATTTATATACGCCGCCCGGGGGGGGGACAGAGAGTCGTCACGCCGGGTCAGGTACCAATGCATCCAAGCCGCGACGACGCCTCTTCACATCGGTTTCTGGAGACGCGCGCGCAATCGAGGCTGGCCCCCTTGGCTACCCGCGGCTCGCTGCTGGGTTGCTGTCTGTCGGTGAAGGGGGGCGCACGGAATGGGGTAGACAGGCATGCCCGCACGCATACATGCTGCGTACCTCTTACATACGCCCGCCACGTGCTTGAGTAGGAGATCGCTGCATATGGCCGTCTACGTCCCGCATCACTCGCTCCATGCCATCTCTCGCTCGCTCGCTTGCCTGCGTATTCGCGTATACGTACATACATATATATATATATATATATATATATATACTATCCAAGCGCGCTAGGCGGAAATTCCCATGTCCCCGACGGCAATGAACCCAAGGGCAGAGAACGAGGAGAATCCGCCGTTATAGCTAGTCCGACGAACCTACTCACTTCCCGTGCTGTGTCCGTCTTGGCCCGGCCGCGGTTCCATGTCCCACGTAAAGTCGCAGCATATAGATGTCTGGCATAACCGACGCGCCCGTGCGGTCGGAGAGCAGGGGACCGAGCAAAGCAGGCGGGAAGCCCCCGATCTGGCCTTTTATCCCGCCCGTTTTGTCTGCTCCTCCACCCCCAGCTCGGTCAGGTAGACAGCATCATGCAACACCTCCTGGGCAGATAGAACAGAGAGACGGGCTCTGCGTGAGCGAGTATGTATGTATCTATGTGTGTATGTATTGTACTGTACTGTGCGCTGCTCACACCCCTCCTACGCGAGGTATTACGCCGGCCCGACGCCAACGAGCACCGGTGAGCGCCAGCGGGAGAAACGCCATGCCGCGCCTAGACTGCCCGTATGTGGGCAGGGCAGGCAGGAGGAACAACCGTTTCCCGCCCCCATCCGGTGAGAGCAGAGGAGCGCAGCGCGCACGCTACCAAACCTCGGCATCCCATACGCATACATCATCCTGCCCGTGCCGCCCGGTCGTCCCAGCTATGTAAGTAAGTACTGTAGCTAACCTACCTACCTACCTACTTACCTAGCCAGCCGGCTGGGGCAGCTGGGATCCCATCTACATACTGTACGCACGCACGCATGTCGACGAGGGGTCCCAGCCGCCCCCGATCCGGACGGGTGCATACTTGCGTGCATACGATGCATGGTTGCGTGGGATCGTCGGCTGCCTATGTCATGTCATGTTCATGTAGGTCAGATAGGTATCTACTATGTAGGTGGTGACAATGTCCAACGGCCGCCGCGACGCCGGTTTCACCTAGCACCTGGATCTTATTTTCTTTCCCGTTTTATTTTACAGGCCTTCCCACACCCTCTCTACACCATCCCTCCCTCTTCGTTCCTTTGTTCGATGTTGTGCATGCCCAGCCCCTGGGCATACTTGGCCCGTTATTGCAGGCGGATGCTACGAGCTCACGCGGGCTGTGTAAGCTGGGTTGTGCATGTGGGATGCATATATGTCTACTGTAGGTAGGCATGTATGTGTATATGTGTATGCAGGACCTGTAGGGAAAGATGTAGAGAGAGGTAGTAGGCATGGCAGTGATGAATGTCGATCGTAGAAATAGCCTACCTACTTTACACACATGCGTACTACACTATGTTGACTAAATACCGCGCGGCCTTGCACCATGTCGTCCTGGCCGGGTAATTAGGTATCGTTCGTCTCCCCGGCTCTACCGCGATCTGGATACTACTTAGGGAGCAGCAACTATGGTGATCAATTACGCATTTTGTAAATCCTTACGTCTTGGTAGCTTAGCCCTAGACATAGGAACCCTGAGAACCCTACCGCCCGATATGATACTAGTCGGTTATTGTTTCTATTCAGCCTCCTAGTTGATGCTGCACGTTTGTAATATCACGCTGAGCATATATGTATATCCCTCCCACTCCTCTATCTGCGTATTCTACTGTCGTAGTTGCTATAGTTCTCAGCCGGCCTCCTTTTTGTTGCTTCGTGTTGCTCGATTTATATTGGCATGTTGGGGGTCATTGCTACTACGAGTCCTCCAAGGGGCCGTGTCAGGAGAATCACGTCAAGTTGGAGACAAACTTAACCTAACCCATAGAGCTACCATCGAGAGTTTGCACACCGTCCGAGCCTTCCGGCATGGCTACTCATACACATGAACCACCCACTCAGATCTGCATATGTGATAGGGATGGGTATATGTAAGACCACGTAATCGGAAAGTCGTAGCGAGAGGTCGCGTGTACCGTCGACAATCTATACCGCTATTTTTTTTTTGAAATGCATACAAGAACGGCATCGTATTTTCCGGTGCAGGGGCATAATGAACGGCATCGAAGACCGAAGTCAATAACCAGACGGATGTATGATCGCGGTTCGGTCTACTATCCCTGTTCATCCAAGAACTTACGGAGAGGTAACTCGACTACTTACACACCACTGCCTAAACCTACACCGTGCGATGGGAGATGTATGAGCGTTGTATTCTACTTGTTACGCTTGAGAGCAGGTAAAGTGCAGAGGAACACCCTGTGGGGGCAGTATACAGACTGCCGTCTTAGATCAGATTCCCTCGATCTCCATCTGGCATCTCATATACCTGTCGCCTATCTCCGTAAGCATACCTAGAAATGAAGTTGTACAAATCTGGTGCAAATAGAGAATAGAAAGAACATATGGTCTTTGTGTCACTATCTCATCTCCCCTATGGTATTGCCAAACTTCAATCTTCAGATAAATCAGTACTCACAAACTCAGGAAGAGAAAGAGTGGTAAAGGAGAACTTACCTGTCCAAGAAGAAGGTTGGGACAGATCATCAACTGACAGAAGTAAGAGAGCAATACAAGACAGAAATAAAGGCGCACAAATATGATACCCCCCGACAGATAGATGTAGCAAGGCACCATTACGCCTACACTTACCTATAATGATTGAATAGACTGCGTACTTGATCGAACGTCCTCGAGTACTACCTGGCTAGGAGACTGAAGGTTTACATTACCGTGCTTACATTCACCGCTGCTTGGCTTGCCGTCTACATAGCCGCGTGGACAAGCTTCTTGGAGGGATAAAAAGGAAATCCCTACCTTAAGGGATGCAGATGTGAGCAGGGCATGCCATTCGAACCACTGAAAACGAACCTTGGATGCAAGTTACACACTTGCATATACAGAAATTAGGGAATAGACACCGGAGATAGTAGAATGCGTAGGCCGTTGGATACCGAAGCAACATCAAGATCTCACCGCCACTTGCGGGCGTGCGTTGCCTGAACTTCGGTGCAACCAACTGGCTACAGACTACGCGCGCGGAAGACAGGTCATCCGTCACGGCCGCATGCTTTCACGCAGGGAACAACGTATGCATCATTCATTCATCTTCATAGGGAATCATGGTCAATTAATTTCTCATTTCATCATCGACCTAGACCGCGTCGTTCCGGATTCGCGGTAAAGTAAGCACACAGTGGATATGCCGTAGACTCCAGTTCCCATGCGCAAAGACAAATCGTCAACCTTCTTGCCCAGATGTCCCCTTTTTGATTTTACGTTTCAGTAGTTCGGAGACAAACCACTTAGTGGCCAGCCAGAGCCTGGGCTCGGCGGCGGTCTCGCTCCTCAGCGATGGTCAGCTTGACACCCTTACCCTTGGGCAGCGAGATCCAGGGCTTCTCAGAGCCGATGACGAAAACGTTGTTCTCGCGTGTGGCGAAGGTGTTGTCAATAGCGTCCTTGATGTGGACGATGTTGAAACCACCATCGTGGCGCTCACGGTGGGTGATGACACCAACACGGCCCATGTTACGACCACCAGTGATCATGGCAATGGCGCCAGTGTCGAACTTGATGTAGTCGGTGATCTTGCCCGTGGCCAGGTCGATCTTGACCGTGTCGTTGACCTTGATCAGAGGATCGGGGTAGCGGATGCTGCAGCAGAGGATATCACGTTAGCGACGGGACCAGAGAGGGAAACATACCAGCCATCGGTTCGAAGCTCGACGGACAGACACAACGTGGGTACCATCGTCATCGTCGTCGTCGCGGTGTTGGTGAAGGGTGGTTCAACCAAAGCTTGATCCAACGGCTGAATGATGTCTGACAGAACACTTACGTTCTCGCATCGTGCGTGACCAAGAATGGGATGCCGCCCTTGCCAAGTTGTACGCGCTTGACCTTGCCTAGCTTGTAGGCGGCCTCCTCCTCCTGGATGCGGTGGACGGTGTAGCGGCCCTTGGTGTCGTAGATGAGGCGGAAGTTCTCGCCCGTCTTCTCGAGGGTGATGACGTCCATGAAGCCGGCGGGGTAGGTGGTGTCGGTGCGGACCTTGCCGTCGACCTTGACGAGGCGCTGCATGAGGATGGCCCGAGTCTCGCGGTAGTTCAAGGCGTACTTTAGGCGGTTACGGATGAAGATGATGAGGGGAAGGCATTCTCGCTGCTTGTGAGGACCGGGCGAGGCCTTGGGGGCGTACGTGCCCGAGAGCTTGTCGAGAAGCCAGTGGGAGGGGGCGCTCAGGCGCTTCTGGTGCTTCTTCCTGTGAGGCGAGGGCCGAGTTAGCAAGGTACAAATAATTGAAAGATATTCTCAACATCGTTTCTTGAGGTACTGCGCGTTGCCTGTCGTGTTGCAAATGTCTCCGTCTACGGGAGACGGCCGCATCGACGGTGAGTCTTTTTCACCGCCGAAAGACCGTGTTAGAGTGCTTCGAGAGAGAATCAACTTACGGTCCTCGACCCATTTTGGCGGTTGGATTTGCGATGGGTTGTCGTGAAGGTGGTGGACGATGGGCGACTGACACTCAATTCAGGTCTTGCGAAAAGTTGGGGACTACTGATTAGTCTAGGTCTCTCAGAGTTTTGGGAAGCGAGAAAGGGCTGTTGTGCCCTAGCTGAAATTGATAAGATAACACTATCAATTAGATAAGTGGGCCGCTCGATGTGATGTGATGTGGCTTGCCAGCTGCTAGGATGCACCTCCACCTGTCCATCTTTGTTCCTGGCTTGGACATTACCTACTATTGTAGGTAGCCAATCAGATAACACCGTTTTGGATAAGTGTAGTCGTTAGAATCTTATGTAAATTGACATTGCCATGAAGTCTATTATTGGTTTGTAGCAAGATACCTACCTAACCCGTGTACGCAGTGTTACAAGCAGTGCATTTTGGCAGAAAATTAATACTGATTACATTTGCAAGTGCATGCCTACGTAGGTGTTCATCATTCGCAGAATAATTAGGATCCCATTAACAGTGCGTTGATCAAATTTACATATTCATTTCACTTATAAAAATACACGAACATTAGGTACTGGAGCAGCAATAGACAAGAGCATTCTTATTTTGATGGGTCAATTCTAGGGCCCCTAGCGCCTAAGTGAGCATACGACGCAAGGCGTCACAATGAGTACATACTCCTAGCACACTGGCCTGTCTATTCGTGTAGTGGTGCCGAAGTTGTAATGTCGCGCTTAGGAGTACCTTTGCGGAGATTTAGTGGGAGGGACGCCACAGCCCATCTCTTCAGCCTGGAACCAGATGTAGATAACCCCAGGTTGTCATCGACAAGGCGAGCGACAGGGGCACTGCAGCCAAGTTATACACCGGAAAAGCCCTGGGGTAGGATGGCATAGGCACGGCACAACACAGCGTCATGTTAGTTTGAGTTGGTTTTGTGTGTAATGGGGTATTATTTTTGTTTGTTACGCCATCGTTATCATCATTATCAAACAATGAATAACGTGTGTGTATTGTCCAGTGACCGCCCGAGGTGTTTTTGGTTCAGATCATCGGATTTTGTCATTTCATGCTATCGTTCCCGGTCCCCGTTCCCTACACGCCGTGCGATGCCAGCACAGGCCGCCCTGCTTCTTCTCCTCTATGCCACCAGCTCGATGACGCCACCGGCCTCTGTGATCTTGCGTTCGGCGTCCTTGCTGACGTATCTGGCGCGAACGACGAAGGGAATCTCGGGGCAGCGTCCCTTTCCGAGGAGCTTAGAGTAGCCAAGGGCTAAGAGGTCGATGACGGGGGCTGTGTCTTTGGCCTCTCCGGCGACGTACTTCTCGCGTAGTTCTTGGGGAAGGAGTGAGACGAGCTATGAGGGGAGGCATTGTTAGCTAAACCAGACTATAACCGTCACTTGGTCCCTAGACAGCAATGGAGAAGAGTGATGATCGATTGGCGTGTGTAAATAGCTTACCTTGTCAACGTTGACGGTCGGCTTCCATTGGTGATTTCTCAACAGGTGGAATCGTCGCATACCGACCTTACCGAAGTAACCGGGATGGTACTTGTCGATGTTTGTTCGGTGGTGATGCTAGCGCAGAGTTCCGTCAGCCATCGAGCCCAACTTGTGACAATACCCGAACCCTCTCGGATTTTTTTTGTTCGTCTTACCTGACCACCAGCCATACCACGACCACCGGGATGCTTCCTGTGCTTTCCTACACGACCCTTACCGGCACTGACATGGCCACGGTGCTTGCGGGTTTTAGAAAGACGAGTCGGCATTTTGGCGGTAGTATGGAAGAATGTGTCGTCGAGGGCGTGTCGTCGTCGTCGTCCTTCGCCGTGGAGTTTGGAGGTTATCAATTACGCCCGACCAAAAAAAAGGTGCGCCGGTTGTGGGTAGGTAGGGCTGATAACGGCCTGGTCCGAGCTTGACTGCGGTCCTCGCCAGCTGCCCAGCTGACGACCAATCCTCCCCACCTGGTAGAATTCGCCTATCAATTGGCCCCTGAGTCTAGCTGAGACGCACCAATCAGTAACTAGGAGAAGGGCCCATAGGTGGTAAACGTTCACCCGCCGGTTGCACTCTGTGCGTCTCACCTCGCTGACATCATAATTCAGCTTGGCACCAATATACATGTAAAAACTGGTTCATTCTAGACGGTATTTACAATATCACGAGCATGACATAGTCCAGGCAAAAAAGGAAGCCAAATATCACGTAGAGAGCAATACAATATCTATTGATAATCTTATTATTTCCAGACCGTTGCTAAGCTACCCGGCCCCGCTCAGACGGGAATACCGTACGTAGACTGACGGATTGATCGTGGAATGCATTGCGCTGTTCGCTGACTTATTTTGCCTTGTTTTTTCTCTCTTTTTGGGTAAGTTCCTTCCCGCTCTATGTCGTATCTTCAAAAAGTAATACACACTAAATGACCCTGTACGCAGTTATGCTCACTGGGCAAAAACCTTCATTCATTCAAGTCGGTAGTGACAGAAACGCTGGCCGTTGAGTCCATGAACTCGGCCAAGTGGGCGAAGGGAACCGTACTCTTCTTTCCGCATTGGCTTGCTGGGTCGTGTCGTCCGTTTCCCGCCCTTGTTTTCGCCGTTTTCTTCTTTTTTTTTATTATGACAGTCATCTGCCGGTGCTGTCACGAAACATAAAATAATCATTGTACACACTGGTCATTGCCCAGTAGCTTGAGAACCCGCATATCGTCCTGCTTAGACAAGTCATCACTAGAGCTAGAGTAATGCTCGTCGAAAGTCGGCTTCTTATGGTGTTCTCAACTCCACCGGGTTGATACGTCCTAAGTCACGTATAAAACATAATAGCTTTGGATGGTTGGGGCGTCTCGCTCAACCATAACCTCGCCGATCCGTAGAGAGTGGTTCGCTTATTAGCTGATTATCGTCTAGTAAAAGACGTGAGATGTCCATCTCACCGGATGGGAAACCTCCGCCAGCACTCTCGGCCCAATACAAACCTGACTGCACCGGGGCTGGTTCCCCGAGCTCCACGAGCCCACTCAACGATGACCACTTAGGGATATCCTCTCGTGAACTAGTCCTGTTCAGCTGAGGCTCGAGGAGGGCCCCTTTCGTGAGACTCAGGGAATTCTCGATAGCCATGTTAACTGAAGGTTCTAGCAGGCTATTCGCTCGCCCTCCAGGTTCCCGCACTTGCATCGTAGTTTTTTCTGTGCTAACGAATTTCTCCGGATATTTATTGCGTAGACGGTCTCGTAAATCCGTTGGTTGCCTACTAGACAAGTTGAATCTGGGGTCCCTTTGGATTTTGGTCCAATGAGGACCGTATAACTCAAACCCTTCTAATATTTCTCGATCATCTTGCTCGGAGAAAGGCCTTCTTTCTCTCCGCTGTGATTTCTTAAACGGTCCTCTAATGCCGAGCTCTACCAGATCTTCTAACTTTTTCCGATGCGCCCTACTCTTTCGTTGCCTCGGTGCTGATTCCGAGTCGTTTTGCCCCGGCCAAGTCTTCTCGGCCTCAATTTCTTCCTCCGTGTCGTTCAGAATATTCTCTGACATAAGTCCCTTCTTTGGCTTGTCATTCCTGGGCGCTGTTGGCGGCTCCGGCCCGTCACCTTTGGGCCCCGCGCTTCTGCGAAGCTCCTCAGGGCAGCAGGTCCGAAATCTATCTTTCAGATCTCCAGCTGTGCGCTCGTTGAATTTGTAATCCAGATCTTCGAGAATATCAGTCCATCTACCGACACCATGCTTGCTGACACCCAAGAGTAGGTGATTGGTCTCTTCCTCGGACCATTTCCGACGGGGCTTTGCGGCCCTCCGCTTGACCTTGCCTGTTGGCGTTCGTTCGGCGTCTGTGGCGGGGCTCGGTATGACGGTCTCTTCAGAAAGCCCTTGGGATTCGGGGGGCTTAGTCAGATTAAGAGATTGAGGTGGTTCGGAGTGTGGGCGGTTCTCGAAGGATGCGGACGAGATAGGGGGGAAGAGGGCGGCGTTCGAAGGCGGCTCAAGTAAGCCGACTATCATAGGCGGACACATGTGTGGGGTCGCCTTCTGTTTCTTATGAGGTTGTGGTAACTGAGGGAAGTCCTCTTTGACAGGGCGCTTCTTGGCCGAGATATCTTCGGCATTGTTGGCTCGTAGGTCGTCGAGGATCATGCGCAGGTCATGGGACAGGGTATTAGTCGGGCACAGACGATCTGTAGCGGCGTAGCTGATCATATCTTTTCTCGACGACGGAAGCGGGTGCGTCTCGTCTGGGATCGAGTATAGCGGTGGAATGGCTTGGGAGGCGAGTGGTCCCCCATTGGCATCGAGAGTGTCCAGTCTTTGGCCGGCAACGGGGGCAATGGGATGGGGCCGGGATGTGGTCTGAGGGTAGAGGACCTTGAGAGGAGGTAATTCGGCATTGTAAGGTCTTGGGGAGGCGGTTGACTCATTCAGCAGGTGGATCAATCGCGGCTCGATTGTGGCCATGCTGAACAAGGAGGAAGCGGGAAGAGGTAAACATCAGAAGCGTCGATTTAATAGGGATCCAAGCGAGAGAATAGAAGTAGAGAGAAGGGCCGGTAGGTTGATTTTTGATTTGGTAGCAGGACGGCCGAGCCGAGTGGCAAGACAGTTCTCTCAAGGCGACATCGAAGCAAGTACGGGCGAAGATGATGAATGTAGCTATGTATGTAGTACGATGTATGAATGTATGGATGCTTGTATGTATGTATGTATGTATATAAGAGCAGGACAGAGCGAACACGACGGTTATGTACGTAACTACCAGGTAGGTAAGGTACGTATCGATACAGGCAGTTAATCAAGCTAGGCGATAGACTAGATACTTCTTAGATAGTTGGTCGTCAATGATAGGTAGGTAAGGTAGGTAGCATGCTGGTTGGTAGTCGTAAGGACAGCAAAATGAGGGATGTAGTTAAAAAAAAAGATAGATAGACCAAACTCTCAATCCATTGATGGACCAATGAACTAATAAATAAATAAGGGATGGGAGATGCAGGGTTAAATCTTATTCCTCAACAAAGAGAAAAGACGCTTTCTAGTTGCAAGAAGGAGTTGCAGCAGCAAAGATGCAAAAGTGGAATATGCGGCCATGCAGCAAGATGGTTTGGTACAAGTGCGGTACGGTACTGTACGGGAAGAGGTAGCAGTAAAAGGTTTTTCCTGCAGGCAATTGACATGAACCGAACGATACACTGCTACGCCGGTACCAAGCTATCATATAAGCAGGCGTGGTGCAAGCGTGTGCGAGTGTGCTGCCCGTATGTAGGTATGTATGTAGGTATGCTATGTATGGAGGTAGGTATGTACCTAGGTAGGTAGGCATGTAAGGAGAGCAGGTATGTAGATTAGGTATGCATCTACCTGGGAGCCCAGAGAGTAAGCGAGCGGTTATACATGTAATGTGATGTAAGGTAAGATACAGAATACCCAGGTTGGGATATACGGGAGCGTTTTGGGGTGACACAAGATAGGTGGGTCCACGAAACGGATAATAAGAGCGGTAATAAGACCTAAAGAATACGTACATGCATAGGTAGATACAGTGCCGTACGTATCATGGATGCCGATATATAGGGCCTCGAGTACATAGGTATGTAGATATGTAGATATGTGCGCAGTATGTAAGTGTAGTTGTAGTCGTGGTGAGTGCTGTCGCAATGACAGCAACAAGCGAACGACCCCCTCCCCGGGCCGTCTGCTGGCTAGCTGACTGGGATGTGGAGGAAGCCGTCTGCAGCGAGCGTTTTGTGGTGTTGTAGTAAGAGCACTATATATGTATATAATATATAATATATATGCATGTGGCACGTAGTAGGTGGTAGTATGAGGAGGGAGTCGTAATAGTAAGTACCGTGTAGCAGTAGGTAGTGGTAGGAAGCCGGACTATGTAGTGCGTATCGAAGTAGATGGTCAACTGGTGGTGGTAATAATGGTACCGTAGGTAGCGAGTGGTATGGTGGGCGAGTGAGCGAGCGAGTGGTGTTGCTGCTGTTGGTTGGAGAGCGAGCGAGCGAGCGAGCGAGATAGAAGTGCAGATGCAGACGGTGATGCACATGGACGTCGATGTGAGGGTTGAGAAGGAAGAGCTCCAGACCTGTCGATCCCATTCGCCACTACAGCAGCAGACAATGTGACGGTGCCACATCGGTCCTTACCGGTAACAATCACCGAGCCAATGGGACCCCGGCACTTCCACCAACACCAGTAGCGCGAGGCAAGAACCCAGGAGGCGATCACCACCGCTCAAGAGCCCACCTGCAGATTACATTAGGGATGTACTTATAGATGTAAGTACTGTAGGTAGGTCTGCTAGGCCGGGCATGCATGTGGGGTGCGGAGGCTGTAGGAGGTATCTGTCTCCCTACCACGTATGCGTAGGTACCTACCTAGCTGGGTACAGCGAGGGGGTCAGTCTACCTACTGCAGATAGGTGCAGAGGACCAGTAGAGAGGGAAGCTACAAGCTACCCCTGCCAAAATGCTTGAGACGACGTGTGCCTCGACAAGGCTTTGGAACAAGCCTCTTTCATGACCTGTCATATAAGATAACCCTTTTCATGATCACTTCCCATCGATCGGTTGATACCTGACCCGCTCCCGCCCGTGGTTGGCTGTTCTTGCCCGATATATCAACGTGCCATATTCTGGTATTAGGTATCGACACATGCGAACACGCACGCATCGAGTTAAAGCGCAGCGCAGCAGGTAAAAAGTAAAACAAAGCAAGCAATGGCGTCTCAACTCCCCTCATTTCCACGCACCGTCTTCACCATCATCGAGCCCGTTTCGCTGTAAGTTCCGAGCGCCCCTTTCCCACCCCCGCCTTCCCCTCCTCCTCGTTCCCTCCCCCCTTCACACCGACAAGAAAAACAAGAGAGATCAGGAAAGGAAATAGGTACAGCAAGTAAACATGAGCCAACACCTTCCTCTTCTAGTATCGCGGGTTGTCTCGGGCCCCTCGTCGACGCCGACTGGTTCATAGCCAGCCAAATCGACACCGCTGCGGCGCTGCCAGCCTCGTCTGACAATGCGCGGCTAATTGCCCTGCAGCTCGGCAATGCCTATGGACTTCTCTTCCTCGTGGGCGTTGCCGTGCTGTACACGACGAGCGAGTTGAGAGTCGTTCGGAATTACCTTGTTGCTCTGTTGTACGTTGTCCTATAAATTGGTTTAACTCATCTCATAACCTCCTTTTCCAATGAGTATGGAAAAGACGGATAGATATCTCAGCATGTCGTGCTCTCTCCCTAATACTTACTACAACGTCGTAAATAAAAGCTTCTATTTGTCCCCCTGAATAAATAGGATTTCTACTGACCCGTATCTGTAAAAATCGCAGGATCGCCGATATTACACACGTAGGACTCACCTGCTGGGGTCTGGGTTACGAGAGGACTGTTGACGTAGCTGCCTGGAACGCCGTCACATGGGGTAATGTCGGGTTTACTGTGAGTGAGAAATATTGCTTTCTCTTCCCTCCCCTAACTTGAAATCCTCTTGTCTAACATGGTTTAAGGCCTTCTTAGGCCTTACTCGGACGGCTTATCTTCTCGGCCTATTTGGACCTGGGAAGGCTCTTCAAGCCTCTAAGAAGGATCTGTAAGTTGTATTGATGTGAATTAACTTAGGCAAGCCTAGTCTTCTTTTCTATAATTTTAGGCATCAAATATGTATTTATACAGCAGTCTGTTTGTAGAGATATACAAAGTGATTTTTTTTAGTATTTGTTAAAATGAGAGCTAAATGAAGCCGAATAAAGCCTGCGATTTAGCTCTACAAATAAAGCACCCCGGACCGGCTTCGTTTCCACCTCTTTCTCGCCGTTCCGTGGGCGAGTTTATACTAATCTACACAAAGCGGAGCGCACGCCAAATAGGACTGTAGACACTACCAAAGCTTTTGAAGAACCAACTTTGTTTGAGCCGCCCCTTGCTTCCCTTCCCTTTCCTTGCCCGATCAATAGAAAAAAAATTGAATATCAATCAAACGCCATTTTCAGTAGTTAATAGCACACTCCGTTATCGTGCGGTCCACGATAGGTAGGTAGCGCCAAGGCTACCCGACTATCTATTTAAATATCTGCTCATGGCTTGTGTTTGAGAACTTCCTCGGCGCGTATTTGAACAGCATCAGATTCTATGCGGCTTTTTTGAGAAATTTCCTTTAGGAGGAAAGCGGTATATTCGGCCACCTTCCAAGTCGGGGTTGGCCACCTGCTCCTCGCATCGCGTGGCGTTAGTCGGAGTTTCCTATTCACCCCGCGGTCGTTTGGCGCCATGAGGATTCTGCCAATCCGTCTGCTGGTTGCCGCCGAAGAATGCCGGGCCGAAGGGTGGCTGTTGAAAGCCCATCATAGGAATCCCCATGCCCATCATACCGTTGTTCATGCCACCGCCAACTCCGGGGTTCATGCCGGGACCCATGTTGCCGCCTCGCCCGCCGCGCATGCCCCCTCCTCGCATGCCTCCGCCCATGCCTCCGCCCATCATGCCCCCGCGGAAGCCAAAGCCGCCTCCGCCTCCGCCGCCCATGTTCCCGAAGCCGAAGCCGCCGCCTCCGCCCATGTTATTACCGAAGCCACCACCGCCGCCCATGTTATTGTTGTTATGGAAGCCGCCGCCACCTCCACCGCCACCTCCCATGTTACCTCCTGCAAAGTTACGGTTGAATCCACCCCGAGGCCCATTAAAGTTGCCACGGCCTCTGAAGTTACCGCCGCCGCGGTCGTTGAAGTTTCCGCCAGCACCGCCTCGCGAAGTCGGATTGTCCTTTCCTCTCGCAGGCGCATCTTTCGGTAGAGTGCGGAAGGGGTTGGTAACGGGGCTGGAGAATATGACACTGTGCTTCTTCCCTCCGGGCTGTGTGCCTTCCGAGCCTGCTGATTCGATTTGCTGTTTGGCGGCAGTTGCTGCTTGTTGGGACGAGAACTCAAGATAAGCCTGCCTATAATTTGCCGTCAGAATCTGTCATATTCTGACTATGTGAGAAGGTTGAGCGCACCCTTTGCTTTTCCCGTTTACCTTGTGTTCACTAAATGTAATGTCCTTCAGCTCGTCCTCGCACGAAGCGTGGGTGACCCAGCCACGGATATCGTCGTCAGTTGTCCACCAGTTCAGGTCTGAGAGTAGAAGACAGTTTGTGGCGCCGGGGTGGATTGGCCTATCATCAGAGTCTCCCTTTCGCTTGATTCCTTGCTGATATTGCCTTGCCGGGGCACTATGGTCTTCATGACCATCCATGTTGTGTTGATCTCTCGTATCATAGTTGCTGTGGTGGTTGGCACTACTATCATTATTGACGGATTCTGGGGCGTTGGAGCCGTTGGCAATCGTGATACTCGTATTGCTATCATAGGCTTGGGTATTCGCATCGCCAACTTTGGAGTCGGTATCGGCTGTGGCGTCACCATAAACGTCAATCTCAAAATCCTCGTCGGCCATGGTTAGAGATACGGTACGACTGTAAGTTATGAAGCTGCAAGGTAGTATGTAGTCAGAGGGACGGGATAAGTGGTATCCAGCAACTGAGTGTATTCAGAGTAAGATACAAGAAGTTCCTGGCGTCTTTTGGTCCATTGTATCAGTCATCTATAAGAGTACATCTAGGAAAAAAAAGAAACACCCAGAGAAAAGACTCGGAAATAAAAAGGAGAAAGATCTCTCATAGGACATAGAACTATACGTACACGTTGAACCGTCGACTGCGGGAAAACTCCTCCCTCTCCCTCTCTCTCAGAGGTATCTCTGAGTTTCTAATTCTGAGTTTCTCGCCCCGTCTCAACGACGGTCGTAGGCAGAAAAAAATGCGGAACAAGACACCAGCTTTCCAGCTGTGACGAACGTTTGAATCAATGAAGATGTCAAGACGAAGCTCTGTGCTCGCAATCTCGGCCAGGTCTCCCTAGATACACGCGAGCCGGTGTATACCGTCCAGATCTTGGTCTTGGGACGTGAAAAGATGATGCGAAGAATACAGGCAGACGGGCAACTAGATATTTGGCAGTTGCTCGAAAGAAAAGGAAAAAAGAACTTGGATTGGACGACAACGTTTGTAATAGTGAGCCTAGTTCCTTCGATCAACAGTCAACAATCAACCTCCGTATATCTCTGTCTGCGTCTGCGTCTGCGTATGGCCGCGCGTGTATATGATTGCTTGTGTTAGCCGAAGAATGCGTATTATGTGGAACTAACAGCGGGTAGTCGCATAAAGAGATGGTGGTTAATCGAGCCGAGCCGAGTCGAGCCTAGTTGTGATGTTGTTGCTGAAGATAATGATGGGCCGGTGCTGGTAAAGATTAGGTGTCGAATTAAGTTCGTATCAAGGGAAGAAGTAGAGACGGGCAAGGTTTGTAAAGAGAATTGTAGAAGGGGATCAATAGCGTCAGTAAGTAGCTATAGTGATGGTGAGAGTATTGAGTAACAAAGATCGAGAGAGACCAGTGAACGCCGATGACATGATTTTGGTACGACAGGTAGAAAAAGATGGAGATGAAGGCTGTTCGGAGTATGTACTTAAAGTAAGGTCGCCGTAAGGTAGCTTCAAATTAGGTGCCTGCCTGCCTGGCTCGGTACCTAAACTACTTACGGATAGGTAGATTTTAGCGTGTTGCGAACATGTAGGTACATTCGGTAGGTAGGTACCTACTTATCTAATCGTACGCATGGTATTAGGTATAATAATCCCCACCTAAAAGCACGCAGGGCTTCTGTACATAGAACACCGACCCACTATAATTATTGGATTTAAAAGGGGTTTATGGTGTCTTGTACGGGGAACTTCCGGGGCACTTGGTAGAAATGAGGCTCAACTGGCCTGTGGCTGTGTGGCTTATGCGTCCCCGGGCCTTGTGGCGCAGACACCGGCCTTCTCCCTGATTGGCCACTTGAAGTACACCTGTCTGTACCTACAGCCAGGGGAAATCTGGCCGCATCTTTTTAGGTACCTAGCGCAGAGCTCGCATCACGTTCTACCTTCGCATCGCATTTCGACAAACAATAATTCTACCTACTCTCGACTCCATCTACCGAGCAATACCTCACCTTACGTATCTCAATTCATTCTCGTCGACCCTTTACAAACTCAAATACACACAAAATGGCCGACCAAATAACAGAATTCTTCGACGTCCAGAAGGACTTCGTCAAGGACGGCACACAGTTCATCAACCGCTGCACCAAGCCCGATCGCAACGAGTACATAAAGATCTGCCAGGCTGTCGGCGTTGGCTTCGTGGTATGCCCAAGATGAATACCCACCAAGAGCACGAGCAAGTTCCAACTAACATGCACACGTAGGTCATGGGTGCTATTGGCTACCTCGTCAAGCTGAGTGCGTACAACCCGATACTTGCCCACGCTCTGCACTTCGATATGGACATAGTCTAACATGGTCCTTTTCTAGTTCACATCCCCGTCAACAACGTCCTGGTAGGAGGAGCATAAGCAGATTGTCGAGACAGGAGAAGAGAATTGGATGTCGAAGATACCAGGGGGAACGTATGGAGCTGGCGAGAGAACGACACGATACCGAAACCACCACCCTGCTGATACCAACCAATCGCGACTAAGGGTGGTCTGGCGGGATACATAATGATACGGATAAACCAAAACCAAAACCAAACCCCTAAGCTAGATCGAGAGGAACCTCGTTTAGCTCAGGGTTAGCATGAGACGTAAAATAGTGCTCAGAGCATAGTACCGGCGTGCGGGTTATGGGCTCATACTATTGTTACCTTTTACTGCCTATGTCATTTATATGTACAAAATTGCATTGGCGCGACTTGGGCGAGGGGTTTAGAGAACATAAAACACTCGAATATTGATTGCTATGATCTGGATGCCTTGTCCACTAATGCCTGGGTTTACCTATCTTCACTAACTAGGTCCTGTCGTGCCCCTACTATGATCTGTAGGATATCTGTATCTGTATGTATATCGGGAAACGATCGGGGTGGCCTTGCTCTAAGAATCGTGAGAATGGGAATGAATTGTATAATCATCAAACATGGTTTCATTACCATGCAATTCATTGCCATCCAAATCCGGTATCATCATCTTCTTCTCCGTCTTCGTCGTCGTCTTCGTCATCATCATCATCATCATCATCTTCACCGCTCACTTGTTGCATTTTTTCGTCGTATCCCATGCCCATCTCAGGGAAGCCTTCATCTAAGTTTCCTTCGTTGAATGCGTGCAGCGAGACTGTGCCAACCCTATTATCCCAGCCGTTCAAAGAGGATGCTGTTGATGCCTGTTAGCTCCGATCTGCTTGTCATCTGTAAACGTGGTATGTAATATGCAGTTCCACTTACCGGCTATGAACGGCGCTGTAGGATGCCAGCTAGCATCGCGCACAATGGTCGCCCAACCCGGCGGGCCGCGTCCCTCATACCGATGACGGTATGCCCCAGTCCTCGACTTCTGCTGAGACGTCGCCTGCTTGACGTCGATGGCGTCCACGGGCGTAGCGTCCATGTTCCAAATGTGCACCTTGCCATCGTGCGAGCCCGAGTACACGTAGCGCGAGTTGGTGCTGCTCGGCGGCGAGAAGTGGCACCGGATCAGCGTACGGAGCACCTTGTGGCCACGGAATGTCACCACCGAATTGTCGTCCGGGTGCGGGAACCAGTCGGAGTCGTTGAACTTGCTCCACCGGTAGTCGAACTCGCTGTATGACGTGTGCTGCCGCGGGTTCTTGTTCTCAAACTGCGTCGACGAGTACATCATCTTCAGGTCCCACAGCTTCATGGTCTGGTCCTTGCCGTTGCTGAGCAGGTAGCGCCCGTCGTCCTTGCTGTCGATGTACGTCAGCCCTTCGATGTGCCCCACGAAGGCCCCGGCCTCGCGCCCGTCGCCCATGCTGCGCCGGTCCCAGACCTTGATCGTCGTGTCGTCGCTGCCCGAGTACAGGATGTGGGGCGACGACTTGTCCGCGAAACACACCGCATTTACGTCATCGTCGTGGCCCTTGATGTGGTGCAGAACCTGCCGAGACTCGATGTCGTATACGATGATAGAGTGCGCATTTGTCCCGGCGACAAGCTCGCGGCCGTCGCCTGAGAAGCGGATAGACCAGATACCGAACGAGTCGCCCCATAGACTTCCCCGGGCGCCGTGGTCAGATAGATTTAGGGTGTACGGGTCTCCTGTATCGTTTGGATCTGTGGGTGCGAGGCAGACATTGCTTTGAATAGATGTGTACGCCAGCCATTTGTTATCTGGACTCAGCGACGCATCGGTTAGGGTCCATGATCCTAATGGGAATGCTACGGTCTTGTAGTGCCTCCAATTGTACGGGTTGGACGTATCGTACATGCGCACTTTAAAGTCCTTGACACAAGCGTAAAAGAAGTTTCCATCGGCTGAAAATTGGCCAGAGTAGACGTTCTCATTGTAGTTAATGATCATATCGGCGTTCGAACTAGGGATCATAGACTAGGTGGATTAGTAGAAGCACCTAAATGTTCGTCTAGTAAAACTCACCTGTGCTATCACGCCCTGATTTAATCTTCGGTAAGACCTATCGCCTATACCTAGCTCGCGGTCTAGTATGCGTCGTGCCAGCTGCTTCTTCTTCCTCAAGGGAGACGAAATGTCGTTAGCGCCAAAACTCCCCGAGTTCATCAGCTCCCTCCCCTTGTCACTCGGGATCTTGGGGAATTGGCCCCTATTTAAGGGTCGTCGTCTCCGAAACCTATGACCCCAACGACCGCCGCCGTCATTCTCGTCGTCATCCTCGTCGTGACTCCGGCCTTGTAGCAGATTCAAGAGCTCGCGGTGTGAGACTGATCCAACGCGACGGCCTACGTCTGCCGAGGTGTCAGGAACGAGGAAAATCAGGGAGGTAGCGGGATACGCACTAGTTATGAGGTTGATGATTCGCCTCTCAACGGCGTATTGTTCAGCAGTGGCTTCTTCTGAAGCCTCACCGCCTTGCCCCTCATCGCCACCTATCTGCACGATAAAGCCGATGTTTCCCTCCTCAGCATCTGGAATCTCTCATGTTAGCGAAGGCCAAGGCATTCATACAAAAGATGCAAAGTGTACCGTGAAACTCGTCGGTTTCGTCAAAAGGTTCGGAGTCCTCCTCGTCTCGCTCATCCTCGTCACCATCCGCTCCATCTCCTTCATAGTCGGGGTCGTCATCCTCGTTCTCCTCGTCTTCTTCAGCGTCAAAGTAGCGGTCCGTATGACGGTCCTCCAGATCCTCCGACCGAGACCTTGGGCTACTCATTGTGGTGAGTTCTATGCAGATAGATAGCGTGATTTGGTCCGGTACCACCGGGATGTTCACGGAAAGGCGGTCTTGGCACTGATAAGAACGCCGATGGCTTGGCGCTGTTGATTCAGTTTGGCTGGGTGAGGTGAAGCGCTATAGACATGCTCTGTTGGCTCACGCTGCACTATATTTACCTGAGTTGTGAGATTCAAAGACCATTGAGTTACGGCTAAATATTATGTTACGCAAGAGACACACATGACGGCATTGATACTCTTCCGGGGAGAGCTACCTAGGTCTAGGTAGATAGGTGCCTTCTGTAGGTGCCTAGGTAGGTTAAAGTGGTGGGGGAGCCGTTGATTCCACTTATTCCTTATCCCTAAGCTCGGTCTTATGGCGGACTTAAGCATCTCGCCGAGGGATAGAGTCCAAGACGCCAAGATGACACTGTGATACAGAGTCATACCTGTACGACTATCTACATACCAATATAGATAGTCTTTATTTACATACATGTAATAGAGAGCGCTCATGCGCTACTAATTGAGAATTGTGCAATTATATCCCCCATATTGAGGAGATAATGTAGCTTGAATTGTACCTGGGTGTAGGTCGATATAGTTGTAAATGTGCGGTGAGTACCTATGTAGGTACTATTCAATATCATGATGCTCAGTTTCGCCTACCTACAGGTAATCATGGGTGGGTCTCCTACACTAGACGCCGAACGAGCACCGGACCAGATCAACCGGTTCGGGGTGGAGAATTTCGCGTGCTTCAAGGCCGATTCAACATCCGCGTAACGGAACAAACATGAAAACAACTTAGCCTTTACTCCATCCTACACAAGCATATTATGAGGAACGAAGTAAATGGTATGAATTTGATTTAATATCGTGTTCCTGCGCTCCAGCGACCAATTATTTATTATACAACATAAATCTATAGTTATAATACCCTAGAGGAAAAAGAGCGACAACCAAAGAGATAGAACAAAAATTGGAAAAGTTGGAAAGGAAAAAACATGGATCCCATCCAAGAACTCATAGACTGGGCAACAAGCCACGGCGTGAAGCTCAACGGCATAGCGCCAGAGCGCATACCCGGACGCGGCATCGGCGTGCTCGCAACGCGCGACATACGAGTAAGCTTCTGTCTCACACACATGCGCTCAAACCCCCAAACTAACACACGAGCCCGCAAAAAAAAAAAGACAGACGAGATCGTCCTCGACGTCCCAACAAGCTGTCTCCGCACCCTCTCCACAGTACCCAAGGCCCGCCTGCGCAAGCTCTCGGAACCCACCGCCACCACCACCATCTCGGTGCACGGCATCCTCGCCGCGGACCTAGCCCTCGACGCCAGCCGCCGCTACGCGCCCTGGGATGCCGTCGTCCCGCGCCCCGCGGACCTCGCCGGCATGCCGCTGACCTGGCCACCGGGCCTGCAGGCGCTCCTCCCGCGCCGCGCCCGCGAGCTGCTGGACGTGCAGCGCGCCAAGTTCGTGCGCGACCGCACCGCTGCCGCCGCCGCCTTCCCCGCGCTCGGGAAGGAGGGGAGAGGGCAGGGGGATGCGTACAGACACGCCTGGCTCCTCGTCAACTCGCGCACCTTCTACTACCTCAACGCCGCGCTCAGGCGCCGGCGCGGCGCCACGCGCGAGGACCACCTCGCGCTGCAGCCCGTCGCGGACCTGTTCAATCACGGCGACGTGGACGGGTGCCATGCCGCGTTCGGCGGCGACGGGTTCGCGTTCCGCGCCACGAGGGCGTACAAGGCGGGGGACGAGGTCAGGATCTGCTATGGGCGGCATGGGGGCGACTTCTTGCTTGTCGAGTACGGGTTTGTGATGTGCCCGAATTGCTGGGACGAGGTCGCGCTGGACGAGGTCGTGCTCGAGAGGTTCGATGAGGGGCAGAGGGAGAGGCTGGAGGAGGCCGGGTTTCTGGGGCGGTATGTGCTTGATGCTGAGACGGTGTGTCATCGCACGCAGGTTGCGCTCAGGTTGCTGTGCTGTAAGGTCGGCGAGTGGATGCGCTTTGTTAATGGGAGTGATGACGGTGAGGCGAGTCAGGGCGCTGTTGATGCGTTGTTGCTGGAGTTGTTGAGGGAGTATGCGGCGAGGGTAGATGGTATGGTAGAGAGGGTCAGGCTGGTGGAGGTTAGAGATGAGCTCCAGAGGAATCTCTTGTTGGAGAGGTGGGCGCAAACGAGGGTGTTGCTTGATACTAGGATAGCGAGCTTAGAGCAAGAAACTAAAACGTGATTGAAGAAGCTGCCGTTACTCACGTGTGCGATGTGAATATTGCATCGCCAGTATTTACTTGCGGGATCGTAATTGATATGTATAATTTTCGGGCATCGTAGAGATTCATGTGATAGTATAATACATCATATATGCGGAGCAGGACCGAGCGTATAAACTGCCTTCGTTTTTATCACCGATTTTTTTAAACGCCAAACCCCTTCAAGTCCTCCAAAGCACATGTATATCCACAGACACGGTGATGATACAAATTTTTCTCTTCTTTAAGGGATAGCTGGTTGAAGTCTTAGGGTATAGGATTGTCAATCAGCTTTGACTTCCCAGTGCTTCCTGACTACCCAGCGCTCTTTAATAGTCCGGCCTCTTTTCTCATAACCTCCTGTCTTGCTTTGGCCTCTTCAGCAATTTGGAGCTTCGACTTCTCTGTGCTCTGTGACTCTCCTGCGCCCTTTGCCAACCCGGCCTCTTTTCTCATAGCCTCCTGTATCGCTTTTGCCTCTTCCGCGTTTTTAAAATCCTGTTGTAGCGATTCCTCTTTCAGTTTTCGGATCGCTTCTTCCTGCACCGTCCATACTATATTATTATCCCAGTCGTTAGCTAGAAACTCATAACACGGGGTGGTGTGTCTATCGTTGCTTGAATGTGTTTAGATCTGGGGCAGTGGTAGAAGAGATTGGCAAGCCGGGGTAGAGAATTCGCATACTTGGCTTGTCGGATTTCGAAAATTCTTTCAATTTGGTGACGAAGTCGTCGAACTCTTTTTGTCTCTCATACCGGCCCTCAAGGCTCTTCTTCTGTAGCTCGGGGCTGTATCGCTTGAAGAGCTCTTCGTCCGTCGGTTGCACCCACATCACGAAAGCCGGGCCACCGACGCATACTGCACCACCGCTGTTACAACAATCCCGGTAAACATCAGCTGCACTGGCTCTATGCTGTACTGTAGCTGGGGTTGGGTGATGGTGTCTAGTAAAGTCACCTGCGATGGGAGAGACTGCTTACACGGCGAGCATCTTGAGCCGTATAGCTAACCGCCCTGATTTGGCTGCCATAGTGTGCGAAATAGTGTTTAGTACAGGACGACCTTAGGTTGTAGGAGTTATGGTGTAATTGACCGAGTATTTTTGCGGCCTCGGTATCATATTGGTGATGTCAATGACGAAAGTCCGGGGTCCTTTTCAAGCCCCACATTGTGATGTGGCTAGTCATCAGCTACGCATAGACTAATGTGGCTCGTACAGAGTATGTGGCGCTATCTCTCTGCTCCATCTTCCAATTTACCCCCACATGAAACGGACAGCTCAAAAGCTACCCCACTGCGCTGTAGGTACCCCGCTGTAAATAGATACGTACTTATTTTGTTGCGCTCAGCGAACTCGCTTCAATTACCCAGCCGAATCGGAGGTGTCTGCCCTATGTAGGTAATTCATTATTACCTTCGGTACTAACCACCAGCTACCCGGACTGATTCGGGTCGTAAGATTAGGCCCTTTCAGCAGGTCAGAAATGTGTGCCTATAATATCGTAGCAGTACTAGCTGACACGGCAACTCGCTATCCGAGGTGCCTATGATTTGATTTTGCCAATGTCTAGCTTGCAGCTGGCCGCTTGCGCGTTGTGGAATGCCATAGACAGGCACGGGGTGTTATTGCCAAGTGATGTGGACGGCCAAATAAGTACCTAATGTTTCTAGGTTGAAACAAGCCTCTGGATTTGCGTGTCCTAATGCAGCATGTTTAGAATTACGCTTTACTTTGACAGGATGACAGCGTATTTAGTTCGGAGCTTGGGGGCCATCAAACATGTAGGCATCATGTACTCCGTAACGAAATGAACTAGGTATTACCATGTTTAGAGAGAGAGAGCATTTACATAGGTATCAACATGCGAGGCCGACGTATATGCGTACTGTACTGTATGACAGTACTGACCCATTAACCTGGTAATCTCTTGCTGTGTCAGAGGACAATGAAAGTCCCAATACCTCAGACTGGATTAAGTAAGAGATGGGTCTGAGCTACTTGTAATGCTGGGTCGGGTTTTGATCTTCTTAAGGGTTCAGGGCGACTTCAGCGAGGCTCTAAGAATGCCGGGTACAGACCAGGGATGCCGGCGCTGACGACGCCAATGAGCAACGGAGCTAGCTGCCACCCCTGTCATTTTTGATACAAGCCTGCGTACAAGGTGAGACTGCTTGTTTCCAGTCGCTGTCATACTTGTACTTATGCGTACGCTGAGTTGTCATTTATTGTTGTGTACCATAGGACGGGATAACCTGGCTATATAGACAACAAGTAAATATAAGAACAATATTCATGAGACTTGCCTGTAAAATTCAATATTATATACAGCGACTAGTTGGATGAACACTGCTGCAAATGTAGATAACTGTTGTAATGGATACCATGTAGATGCAGAATGCAAGAGTCGGGTAACCATGCCGTTCAAAATTACGAGTTGCAGCTATTTATATTACTAACTGCACAACTGCACTTACGCTTCTTTGTAGTACTAATTTCACTACCGATTTCCCAATACCTCTTACTTTAGCATCGTTTATTGACGAATTGTTTTGTTGATAGCTGCCACAACAGAACAAGCCAGGTTTTGAAGAATTTAACCCCCAGGCATTCACACGTGCACAGGCCGTGGCACAGCAGGTTATATGTAGGTAGGTACTCAGGTATCGGCTGTAGGTCGTGGTATTTAATCTTCTGAAAGCTGAAAGGGGTCGGATCAGGGCTGTATTTAGTATACCTAAGGACTCAACTGCAAGGTACAATATAGTACACTAGTACCTGTCTCGGTAGGTGGTATAAGTACCCAGGTATATTTTGATACCGTGCTTCCGCTGTAGGTACCTCTGATCCTACCTCAGGTAGGGTAGGTACCACGTCTATGACATGTAGGTACATGTAGCTACCACGCAGTACTCTGTATGCCACGATCATCCCCCAACTCCCCACCTCAACTTCTTCTTTTGTATTCGCGAGTCCTCTCAAGACTTTCAACAAACTCGGTTCTCTTTCTTTGTCTGGACCCAAAGTGACCCAGACACTTTTTTTATTCGCTCCATTTCACATTTCACATTTCCTATTCCCACTTCGATACCACTTCGAGGCTGCTCAACATTCCTTTCGAGCACACAATACAATTGGCATTGTTAATACCGATCTTTCCCTGATCCGATCTCACGTCTCACTTGATCCTCGGGCTCATCCGTCGCCTATTTCTCCCCTTCCCGCACAACACAACAACGCCCAACCAGCCAGTGCCTCAGTACCTCAGTACCTTACCTAGGTAGTACCTGAGACGTTACAGGCAGAGCAGTGCATTGTCTACAGTAGACTACCTAGCAGAATCATCAACGCTTTTTACGTCAAGCCACACCCTCGGCGACAACGCATTCCGCTCCTTTTCCAGCCTTGTTGCTTTGATTTCTGCGATATCTTGCATCTTGCCTCAATATCGTCATATTGACACTTACTTTCCGTACATAGAGAGTACACATCATCAATGCACGCCTAGTCGTCGCAAGGAAAACAGTGTCATTTGTCCAAGTAAGTAAGTACCTAAGGTACCCCAACAAGGGAGCGAGGGAGGGAGAGTAGGACTTCTCGGCTATCACCCATTCCGTTACATAATTAAGCAGCAGTACACACTTTTGCGACGAACGAAACTGTGCCAACAGATCAATTCTCACAACACCTACCTACCTACCTACTTAACTTCAAGGTTCGATGCCGATGTTAATAATAATACTAATTGCTTGCATTACCTAGTCTACGGCCAGTCGGTTGGATACAGAGTATAGCACTGTACCCACCACTTGAACTTGACTCGTGGTGAAGCGCCGTCTCACGAATTAGCGACCTGCAACCCGTGTTACTAACAGGTACAAGCCCAACCCGGCGCGCCTCCTGAGCCGCCTGCAACCTGACCTGAATCCACCCAGCGCGCGCGCGCGCGCTTCGCACTATCTCCCGACTTGTCGAAGTTGGCCATCATTATTGCCCCGACATTCCCAGGTATAGCAATAATAATCACGACCTCCAACTTGCTGTTACCCTAATAGCAGACTTGACTCGGCCTTCTTCTAGCCCGTCGTCGTCTCCGTCAACACGGTCTGCGGAAGTGCGACATTTAGTGGATCGACCGTATCATCAACCTCGTCGCATCGATTCTGGCATCTATACCTAACTCATGGCTTCGCCATAACTGTAGTAGACCCGACCTTGCGCCGAGGACAGCGACTCGACGACGCAGACGAATTATAGCCCACAAAGCCTTCTAAATCGCATGTTCTGAAGGACCCCATAGATCGTTATCTGGCGCAGCAATTATACAGGAACCCGCTGTACGAACTCGCCCACCGTTGGCGACCAGTTATAGCTTCCTGCTAGTACGATGGCATATGATAATAGATACGCAGACCGACCCTACACTGGGCCGGCTGCACGAGTCCCACGTGGTGGCCCTGGCGGCGCATACCCACCACCTCCTAATAGGCAGTATGACCAGTATCAAGAAGATTATGGCTACGGAGGCTATGAGCAGTATGATGACGGATACGGTCAGGACTATGGTCCACCGCCTCAAGATATGAACTACGGAAGAGGCCCCCCGCCGCCTAGCCAAGGTTATCCGCCACAGGACATGTATCGAGGACCTCCGGGACCGGGAAGAGGAGGTCGTCCGCCGCCACCGAGAGGAGGTGGACCAATGTACGGTGGACCAATGCGCGGCGGACCAATGCGCGGCGGGCCGATGCGTGGGGGACCCGGACCCCAGGGAGGAGGTAGAGGCGGACCGCCACCTCCCGGCCCTGGCAGAGGATATCCCCCTCAAGATCGCGGAGGTCGCCCAGGACCGCTTGACCGGAGTGGCTCACTAGATATCAACGGTAAGTAGGCGGATAAGCAAAGACAATAGCCCATCTCGCTAATAGTATCTAGGTAATCGACCAGGTGCTCCCTTGATGAGTCCCGACGAGCAAGATTTTGGTAGTGCTTTTCCCGTATTCCCCGGTCGTAACCGACAGACAGATCTCGACCAAGAAAACCAGATCCTCGATCGCATGGCTGGGATGGATATAAATGGAAGACCACCTCCAAACAGAGGCCCCGGACCTGGCCCCAGACAGCAGTCAATGGATGACTACGGACGCCCATCTATGGATAGTCAACGAAGTGGTGGACGAGGTTTCCCATCTCAGGGTTATCCTGATCCCAGAGGTGACCCCAGAGGTGACCCTAGAGGCGACCCTAGAGGTGATCCTAGAAGAGAGCCACCCCCACTCCAGCCCCAACATCAAGGCTACGGTGATTACCACGATGATGGCTATGGTCCGCCTATGTCACCTAATCGAAATGATTTTGGCCCACCGCTCCGAAGCAGGACTATGCCTGCAAACCACGAATATCCGATGCGTAATGCTATGCCGCCTCCCCGGACAGATAGCGCAAACTACAATGGGCAAGCCCCTCCTCCTAGACCATCTACATCTCAGAGCAGTCGACCTGCTCCTCATAGGACATATCCAGATCAAGCCCCCCCTCTACCCACGAACAACGCCGCCTTGCAGCCGCCTGGATGGAATGACGAGCCCGATCGAGGATCGATAGGAGATCTATACGATTCTTACTATGACCAGGGACCGGGCGGTGAGCCATATCCACCTGAGCAGCCGCAAGAGCGTATGCCAGACTTCGAAGCTGCACCTCCTCCCAGTCAAGGCCAAGGTCAAGGCCAGCGAGCGTCGTTTGATCAACAGATGCGAGCCCCTCCGCCCCAGCCCGGTGTACCTCAGCCCGGTCCCGCTCGTTATCCGGAGATGTCACGAACCAAGTCGCAGCCTAATTTGCGTGAGCCCCAATCTGCAGTATTCGAGATGGCAAATGATCATCCTCCTCTGCCTACTGGCGGATTCCAGGCGTACAAGCCTGGTTTGCCGAGCAACCCTGCAGCCACAAGACCGGGTGTTCAGACTAGTCCTCCGGCAAGTCGACCTGGCTCCGGACATCCAGCGCCCATTCGCCCTGGTCTGATGCCAAATTCGATGGTTAACATGAACGACAAACCGCCCCCAGTCCGTAATTATAGCGGTGGCACGCCCGCTGCTGCGGCTGGCGCTCAAGGACGCCCTTCGCCAGCTCCTCAGGCTACTCCCCCAAATGCGCCCCAGAACGCAAGACCCGTATCTGTTACTGAACAGCCGCCAGTCACCATCGAAGAGCTCGAGCGTTTGCGTGCTATCATCAAGAATGATCCTAACGACCAGCAATCTGCGTTGGCCTTGGCTAAGAGATTGATAGAAGCGGCAGACGTCCTCGTGCCTCGACTTCCTGACCCGAAGTCTAGGGCGAGGTCTCGCGAGCGCTATATTATGGATTCACATAAGATCTTGAAGAAACTGGTCGGCGCACAGAATCTAGACGCCATGTTCTTTTTTGCCGACTGCGCGGGTCGAGGTTCACTTGGTCATGAGCCCGACCCGAAGGAGGCATTTACACTTTACCAATCGGCTGCCAAACTGGGCCATGCTGCTGCCGCCTACCGCACTGCTGTCTGTTGCGAGCTTGGCAACGATGATGGAGGTGGCACGCGGAAGGATCCTTTGAAGGCAATTCAATGGTATAAACGCGCGGCCACGTTGGGTGATACACCAGCCATGTATAAGGTTGGTATGATTCTTCTGAAAGGCCTGCTCGGCCAGCCAAAGAATCCCCGGGAAGCCATTGGCTGGCTTAAAAGAGCTGCCGAGCGAGCTGATGCGGAGAATCCACATGCTCTACATGAGCTCGGTCTCTTGTACGAGTCGGCCCAGCCTAACGATGTGATTATTCGAGACGAGATATATGCTTTACAACTATTTGAGCAGGCCGCCCACCTTGGCTACAAGTTTAGCCAGTTCCGCTTGGGATGTGTTCACGAGTATGGCTCTATGGGCTGCCCGATTGATCCCAGGCAATCCATCATGTGGTATAGCCGTGCCGCAACGCAGGGGGAACACCAGTCGGAGTTAGCCCTCAGTGGTTGGTATCTGACAGGTAGCGATGGTGTTTTACAACAAAGCGATACAGAAGCATACCTGTGGGCTCGCAAAGCTGCGCAGGCCGGTTTAGCCAAGGCGGAATATGCGATGGGTTATTTCACCGAAGTTGGAATCGGCGTTCCAGCCAATTTGGAAGATGCGAAGCGGTGGTATTGGAGAGCAGCTGGTAAGTGACAGGCGCCGCCTACCGGTTCCATGACCTACATAGCTGACATGCAACGATAGCCCAAGACTTCCCCAAGGCTCGAGAGAGGCTTGAAGATCTTAAAAGGTCAGGTCGGAACGCCCCTCGCCAGCGCGAGCGCATCACCCGCAGCAAGATTGGCGGCAAGCAGCAGGAAGGGGAATGCACGGTGATGTAGAACATCCGGTGCCAGACACCCCTGCCTCCACCCCAGCTGTGGGAGATGGATGTCGATTCGGAGTGGCGATTCCCGCCTCGCGTCTCCTCTCTTCCCGACGTCCCGGGTAATAAGTCGCTCCTCAAGCGCTTCCGGACGATGTGGAGGGCTGAGGAAGCTAGTTGGCCTCTTTCGCATGATGCATAGAAAACCCAACTTTAATTCAAGTTGTGCCAAAATAACGATAATGACCTCAGGAGTCTAGAGGTAGATATGAGACGGGATGAGAAATACATGCCATGTTAACTATATCATAGCGTTTTTTACTAGTCGGAAATGTGAACGTGTTATACTGCTGATTTGCAGGAAAGTATGGGTTCACAGAGTTCTTGAATGGGGCTTGCGGCTTTACGTCTTATGAGTGCCAAGGCGACCGGTGATGAGCTTCTATTATAGATTGGTACATAAACTTCGTACGCTATGCTACCAGGCTACTCCCCCCCAGCGCATATGTATTCATACATTGAGTTTTCTAAGCTCTACATCTGTACCTTAACTTTATTAGACTGGTCTATAAAACGTTTAGCTATCTACTAGGTCTTAGTCGGACCCATACTCATCCGGCTCTTCCGTCAAGATTGACCCCCTTCTCACCAGCTCATGACCGGGCGGCGCGTGCTCAGAGGGCGACTGTTTTAACCTGGTCCTCTCCTCCTTGAGCTTCTTATCAAAGGAATCCCGCACCTTCATGACCTTCTGGATATGCTCCAGCAGCAACTTCTTGCGCTCGAACTTGGCGATGGTGCGGGCCGTGTTCAGCGCGTTGTAGATCTCGCGGCCGTTGAGGCGGCGGCGGTCGAGGACGCGCACGGCGTCGGCGACGTCGGCGATGCCGAGCTCGTCGGCGGGCACGGCGGCGAGGGCCTGGGCCCACATCCGCTGGCGGACCGAGGCGCCCGGGGGCGAGAAGCCGAGGGCGAGGTGCACGCGCGACTTCATGGCCCAGTCGAAGGTCTCGACGCGGTTGGTGGTCAGGAAGATGATGCCCGAGAAGTACTCGAGCTCCTTGAGGAAGATGGCCACCAGCGCGTTGCGCTCGGCGTTGCCGGCCTTCTCCTCGCGCATCTCGAGGAAGACGTCGGCCTCGTCGAGGAGCACGACGGCCTTCCAGAGCGTGGCGTATTGGAGGAGGCGGCGGAGGTTGCGCTCGAAGATGAAGGACCTGTTGCAGGGCGTGAGTCGGGGCGCTTGGTCTGCATGGAAGGGGGTGACATGACGTGGCATGACCTGGCGTGAATAGCACGGAATGGGGCCAAAACTCACAGGCGCTCCGTGTCCAGGCTCGCCATGGACGCGGAGATCAGCGCTCGGTGCGTCAGCTCGGCGGACGATTCCGCGCTGAGCGTCTTCCCTGAGCCCGGCGATCCGTGCAGCAGGATCACGAGGCCCTTGCCCTTCTGCTCGGGCTGGTCGCGTGCGTTTTCCGGGTACGAGTGCGAGGTCACTAGGGCCTGCAGGACCTGCTTCTGCTCCTCTTCCAGAATCAGCTTGTCCCACGCGTCTGTCTTCCACTGCACCGGGCTGAGGTTCTGCACTAGGAACCGGCACCACTCCTTCTTTGCCAGCGAGTAGCCGATTGCGAAGGGCGGGCAGAAGAGCGCGTCTGCTGACGCGTCGTGAGCGATACCTGGTGTCTTGTAGGCGTTGTCTCCTCGGAACGTTGCTTTGTCGAGCACTACGCGTCCCGTCTCCTATAGGCGGGCGAATGTCAGTTTGGTTGGTCGGTGTTGCTTCAGGTGGCGCTGAGGGATAGCGATGCTATGTCTTTGGGAATGGTGGCATCTCATACGTACGGTATACGGTAGCCACACGGCATCCGCGTCAGCCATGTCGTAGTCCCACCACGACCACGGCGGTTCCTTCAGATACTGCGCCAGGCCCTCGTATGCTTGAACAGAGCAGCCGCGGAAATCTAGGAATTTCCCCCCTCGCGCCGTGAAATTCTCCTCGAGGGCATCGTCGTGGATGTATTTCCGCGGGAATATCGCCAGCCCCGTGATCGCGGCGGGGTTTTCGGCGCCGAAGACGCGCTTTTGTACCAGCGTCACCTTGTACTCTGCCACGCCGACGTCTTTCCCGTCGTGGTCGGTGTACGTGCAGTGCACCTCGAAATACGGCCCGATCTTCGTGCTCTCCTCGTACACGGTCTTGGTGCAGCGCAGCAGCCACCCTTCCCCCATGACGGTCGTGTACAAGATGTCGCCGGGCCGGAAGATGACCCAGGCTGCGAGGTACGTGATCTGGCCCTGGGCGATCATGTTCATGATCTTCGTCCGCTCGGGACCGACCTCGTTGTCCATGAACTGGAACAGCAGGTTCAGGTGCATGCGGGTTTCGTTGTCAGTAGTCTCCTTTCGGTAGGCATCTAGTTCTTCCCAGTAGTGCACTAGCATCTGGAACGGGTTGCTGATCTCGAAGGACGACTTGAAGTCGGATGGCACCGACGGATATGAGCCGACAACATGCTGGAATGTCCGTAGTAGCTGCGGAGAGTTGATCTTCAGAGTCACGGATTTCGGCGCCGACTGGTCCTCGAGTGTAAACTCGCGGCTGATGACGAGCGCGTACGTGTTGTCCGCGCTCGCTCTGGATTCATTCTCGAACGGTTCCACGATAGATTTCACCTTCAGCCGGCCCTCTTTATTGGGAGTTGTATGGTACGTCTTGAACTCGCACCGAGAGCCGAACTGGTGGCCTCTCGAGGTTGACATAGGGATGTCATGGTCGTTGGGCATTTCGGAGATTATCAGTGGTTATAATTGTTTTCTATAGTAGACTAGACAGTTACTAGGCGCAAGAGAAGTAGGGTTTACACGAATAAGGGATATAAGCAAGCCAATAGCTCTCTCATCAGGCAACACAGCTATGTCAGAGCACAGTCTTTTATATATGAAATGATTAGTTACATTATTAACTGCAGTGTCTGGGTATATCTGCTCTGGAAGGAATGCGATGCTATGCACTACGACGTGGCTAATCCAAAGTAGTTAGGCGAGCCAACAGTCGAGCCAAAGGTTGGACGAGACGATCTAACTGCGGAGTCTATTCAGTTGAAACCTAGGACTAAGAAGGAGGCGATATTGCCCCGCGATGATACTGTTGGTAGGGCTAGAAAAAAATATACATAGGCAGGGCATCGCTTGATTTTCCTGTTTCAGGCTTTTGCATCTGGCCCCCAAAAAATCCTTCTCGCCACTGAAAAAGTAAACACTGTGTAAGCATAGCCTGACTGCCTTTGCTCTTTAGATAGGATTCCCGATAGATTGCAGGGTGTCGACTTAACTGAATACCTATTTACTTTCTTGATTCTCGCTGTCGAGTCCTACATCGCTGTCCTCTTTCCAATCTCGCACATTGTCTTCAACGCCTAGAAAAGATTATACAAATGTCTTGACCTAATATTCTATCATGGACCCCGCTACCTCCACGTTTGGCCTAGTCCAGGGTTCTAGAGCTACGGCTCCTCCCGAAGCGTTTGGTAAGGCGATCGATGAATTTCTCGCCGAGCTAAAGCAGAAACAAAAAGAAGATTCAAAAAATCCGTTTCTTCAGGCACTTATAAGTCATGTCGGAACCTCTCGTGCAACAAAAGGGCTGTCCCAAAGCGAGATATCAGCGGAGGAGCTACAGGAGTCCATCTTGGAACTCGATGCTCGTAAACGTGCTGGGAAGGGTTATCGACTACTTCACCGGTTGGGCCCTTTTCTTGAAATACTCAAGGGCGTTCTGAAGAAATGTGAGGCATTCACTGAAGTTGCCCCCTTCGGCGTGGCGATAGCCTTTGTGGGAGCTCGCATCGTGTTGGAAATGGCACTCGCCGTTGATGAATACCTAGAAATTGTCGTTGCCGCTATGGAGCGGATTGCAGGAATCTTGGAAGTCTATCAGAGACTCTCCTCGTCTCCTGATCTCGGCTCGAGACTTGTACGTTCGTATAAGGATATCATCACGTTCTGGTATAAGCTGTCTAAAGTCCTGTCATCCTCAAAATCCAAGGGCATCCTCCCCAGAACCATCCTCACACCTTTGAAAAAGGAGACGGAGGAAGCGTTAAGAAATCTGCAAGAAGACATGCAGGTCAACCTGGGGATATCTCAAGCAGCAGGTCTGATCATGGCGAATATGGACCGCCAAGAACGAGCAGACGCAGACGAAAAAGCACTGAAGAATGACATCAGGAGATGGATAATGGGAGAAAGTCGTGTCGATTTTAAAGGCGATTATGAATTCCAATCAGATCTCCGACACGAAGACACATGTACCTGGATCCTCCGAGACGAGCGGTTTGTAAATTGGCGCAACTCTAGAAATAATGCCGTGCTCTGGTACAACGCACCGCCTGGCAGCGGCAAAAGCGTACTCGCATCTGTAGTGATAGACTATCTAATGAGGTCAGAGAAGAAGGTCGCATACTTCTTCTACTCCTTCAGTAAGAGTTCTAGTCGCCACGTTGCCGACGGCCTTCGAATACTGGCTCTGCAACTGCTCGCCTTTGTCAGAACACCATCCGACAAGCTGGTGGACTTGTACGAGACAGAGACGCAATTTTCTCCTTATTTGAATAATACTCGCGTTTTGGCGAGTGTAATACATGAACTTATCACTCGTAACGACGACGTTTACCTAGTCATTGATGGTATCGATGAATGCGAAGACGAGAAAGACAAGGTCAACATTATCCAATGGCTCATTGATCAGTCGACCCTCGGGACAGCTAGGTGGCTTTTCACCAGTCGTGTGTCGGAGATTGAGAAGACCATGCAGAACCTTCAGGCCGTGGAAATACAACCCAGTCCGGACGACATAAAAGGGGACATTAAGAGCTATCTTTCACCGAGGATTACTTGTGAAGAATGCCTTCAGGATTGGACTGACGAATGCGACAATAATTTCCTCATCGCTCGATTTGTGTCTGAGACACTAGAAAAGCTTACGAGTGAAGAGGACATCAAGGCAGAGTTGAGGATGTTCCCTAGAAAACTCAATGGGTACTATGCACGTACACTAGCTAAAATCAGTGATCGAGGTCAAATGGAACAGATCGTGGCTAGGTACGTTAACTCTCGCTCCCTACAATATGATTTCATAATTCTTACCGTTCTAGACGCATATTTATGATACTGAGCTCGGCACAACAAGCCATGTCTATCGATGAACTAGTCGATGCTCTCGCAATCCAGCGCGGAAGAGATTATAGTACTTCGCGGTTACCGAAAGAAGAACTTATACGAGACCTCTGCGGATCACTTATTATCATCGAGCCACATGCATCAGAGTCAAATCCTAGCCCCTTCATCAAATTCTGCCATAAGAGTGTGAAAGATTTCTTCCAGCAGGACCCAAAAGCATCTGACCTTGGGGTTGATGCATCGCTTCATAAATACTTTGTTGCTGCATCAAACGCGCATGAAGAGATCGGCCTAGATTGCTTGACATATCTCATGTACAGCAGGTATTCTAAACAACTGGATCTTGGGTTTTTGGACGGCGTCATTCCAAAAGAACATGCCTTCCTGCGATACGCGGTTACGTTCTGGTTCCAGCATTTAGGTGACGAATCTATCAAAACACCGTCTCCCTCTGTTGAGCTTGCAGTCCGGGAATTTATCAGCAGCAAGAACTTTTGGAATTGTTTGCGGGTGCAAAGCTATGTAGTGCCATTCTTATTCGGGAGATACACGAGCCATAAGCAAAGTTTCAAGATGACGATCAGAGGGCGGGAGTGGAAGGAAGACGATCGCTTTGCGGTGCCATTGCCGACCTGGTTGGGTGATAATTCCCCTGAAAACCTTCTTAGAGATCAATCGCTCTGTCATTTTGCCGAGGAGTGGCGTGAAGTGATTATTACTCATCCCAATGGACTGGATCAGTGTATATCCACGAAACCTTTCGCTACCTCTTGCTGGTTGAAGTCCCTCTCAAAGAGCAATATAGTGAGATGTGTCAATCTAGCCGAGGCGTTTGGAAACGATATTTTAACTACTTCTCGACTCCTTGGAGTAGGCTTTAACGGGAAGAAACTCTGTGTTGATGTGGCTTACCAAACGAAGGATGGGCCGACAGACACGATATATCGTCTCAAACAGCCGCTGTTCAAAGCTAACAGCCAGCCCCAAAGGTGGCATCAGAAGCTCCCGATGGACTCTAATAGCTTGGAATGGGCCATCTACCCGATGGAAAAAGAAAACGCCACAAGTGAGCTTATTGCTTGGAGCGTTGATCCGTGGAGCTTGGATTTGAAGAAGACTGGGAACGAATGCAGCGAGCGAATCAAACCGCCGTCGAATATACCTACGAACACGACGCGAACAGCATCTAAGACAACCTGGGATATGATTGCGCATTATAACGAGACAAGAGCTGACGCTGGAACATCTGTACATGTAATTCATATGTCACGGAAGAATATTAGGTCGATGAGACTGGGCGACAGCGATGACGATGACGACGACGATGATAATGATGAAGAAAGACAGAGCGATAGTTCTAAAAAGTCTTCTGGAGTAGCATCAGATATAGAAGAGTCCGACGACGAATCGGAATTCTCCGACGACGATACCTCATCAGAAAAATCTAGTAATGAATCTACTGCCGAAGAGATGACTACGGATGAATCTGATCTGGACAGCATCCCCGATGATCAAGAGGACACAGGCTGTTTAATACTGATCTCTCAGGACCATTCTCCTTTTTGGACGAAACCGTGGACACAGCCACCATTACTATGGTCGAAAATAATGTGTGCAATTCACCCAACTAAACCCATAGTGGCGTTCATGCGCAACCCAACCCAACTTGAGGTTATAGACCTGGCAAAAAGAACAGAAACTTCAATAAAAGTCTCGGGTCTTACCGATGATCAGGAGGATGTTCTTGCTAGCGCTCAAGGTTCGTTCAAGATGCCTTGATATCATACTTGGTTGTGACTAAATGATGACTCTAGAGCTTCGATTTTCCCGATGTGGGAGCTATATTCATTGCCTCATTATCAAGTTTACGCAGAAAAACCTACACACTGAATGTTCGATCGTCACCTCCTGTCTCAAGTATACACTAGAGGAGGACGACGTAATGAAGACTATCACGGCATCTAAGACGCATCGCATTGTATACAATTTTGCCGATCCGCTGATAGCTTTAGATCCTCCTTTCTCACTGTCGTATTGGTGCGACGACTATATCATTATTGCCCTGCCTCCCCTCACATGCAGCCCGAAGATACTCAAGATCTCCCTACATAGCGACGTTTCCGATCCTGTTCTAACATTACGCAACCCAATCTATTTCCCGGCATCTACGCCACGACGCGACGCCCGCCTCGTCTACAGACCGAGTAGTAAAGATGCAGAAGGCTATGTCTTCCTAGTGCTTAACGCCGTTCCGGCAGCAAAGGACGCCACATCTGATACGAGCTCTCCCGTTGCTGCTTTGCGCTGGAGTGTTTCTGATGATGACGGCTGGCGCCCCTGGAACCAAGAGGACGAGATCCTGCCGGATTCGACGAGGAACTCTCTCTGGAAATTCATGCGGGGAAATTTCGTAGAGAGTGGGAAGCCGTTTAGCGTTCCTGTTCGGTGCGGTTTGAATTGGACTCGCAAGGGGTATCTAAGCTGTGCTTGATGGAACTATGCTGTGACACACACACTGTCAATATCCTTTAGTTAGGGACAAGGGTTATGCTACTATTTTGGAGATGACTTAAAACACATTAATTTATACCAGCTTAGTTTAAATGATATCTACGGCGAAAATATGGCAGAGATAATTGATGTAATCTTAAGTGCTGTGAACACCGCAGATTAGAACTTTCATTATAGTCCCAGGTTTATTGCGCTGAATTCGAATTTGCACTTTTATTCTTCTGCACGAATAGCAACACTTAATCCAAATTGACATATGTAGCGGTACTAGCAGTAGGCCGAAGAGAGAGCCTTGGACGATAACTTCAAATGCCATAAGCTCCTCAAATAAAGGATCACGAGTTGATACTGATGATTTATGTACCTCATCCTAAATGCCCGGAAAGAACCGACGCTATACAAAACTACGTTGCATAGTTTCAAAGGCAGCTTTATACTCACGAGTATTACTTATTATACATTGAACAGGCAAGTAAAGGGGTGGAAACAGGGTAATCAAGCTATGAAAATCGATTTCGTCGAAGTAATTCACCTGAGGATATGTAGCAGTAAAACGAGCTATACCGAGAACTTAATGCGTAGTTATACTGCTCTAGCCCAGGGCGCACAGAACTGCGAAAGGAGAACTCTTTAGTCAAAAACGAGGGCACTAAGCTCTTGTCTCGCCATCTTCACTCTACCCCCGTATATCTCCTATCTTTCCCCATGCACCAACCCGCAAACCACAACCCCTATTTATATACCATTCCAAACCACCCCTCCCTAAAGCGTACCATCTACGAAGGGACGCACATCTTCGAGCTGCCCCCCAATACGTCGTCGGCGACGCACTTGAAGCCCGTGGGACACACGGTGCCGCCGCCGATGCCGCCGCCGAAGCCGCCGCACGAGGGGGAGGGCACGCAGAGAGGCTTGCTGTTCACGATGGCGCAGAACTGCGGTACGCCGATACTGTTGCCTATCACCCTTGAACAGGCCAGGTCGCAGGCTGGGCAGGCGGCTGTGCTCGCGGGCGTGGGTGAGCCTGAGGATAGGGCCAGCAGGGCGGCGAGAGATGTGAGGAGGGAGAAATGCATGGTGAGTGTTGATGGATTGGTGAAGTAACTGGGTGGAATAGGTTTTGGAGGGTGTCGAGGCTTGGTTTACGTTGTCCGTGTCACGGAAAAATGACGCCGTCAATACTGTGAAAAATTAAGTGTATATATATAAAGGGCTCTACGCGACAATCTGGGTACGTGAGAGGTAGGTAATGGCTGTGTTCGATACCTTGTTGGTGAGATGACCTGAACAGACATGGTGGCTTTCGAGCTTTTATCTTTACAGAAGCTTCGGAAGCACCTCTCCCTTTCTGTTGTGTTGTCATAGAGGCTCGGAAGTAGTGTAGATGAGAGTACGTTTCTGGGTATGTTGATTTCACATTCTCATGTTACGGTCCCGGACTCTAATGACTTGGAGACCAATCAAGGCTCACAACTACCATCTGACAACCCAAGATCGTTGCAATACGGTATTCTTGGCCTTGCCAACCTCCCCCCTGAGAGTTGACTGTGGCCATTCTCGTTAATCTCTTCTTCATCCCTGCGGATGGAACGCTCGGGTAGACCTGCAAGGCGTGCCATCCGGATCGGCAATTCAGATGCGTAGGTCCATTGACGGCCGCTGGTTGGTTGAAGGCTGTCATCTCGTTGGGTGGAAAGGAGAAGTGATTCCAGGGGCAACGGTACCGGATGCATGCCGGCTGGCGGAGGATTGATGGTCTCGCTACCTCCCAAATCGGGGTGGTAGATTCCTCATCTTGTCTTTGGCGCCGGCAAATAACCGCATCCCGGTAATTCTGACCTACATACATTTATTTACCTAGTTGATATTTAAGTTTTCACATCTGCAATTACTGACTTTATCGAGCAAAATCTGACTGTTTGGCTTTCGTGCAGGTATGGTAGTAATTATACTTCACATTGAACATAATTATTTGTTCACTACTTGTTGACGTACCAAGCTGTTGACAAAGATATATACTTAGGTACTTTCCTGGCTGGGATGATGGCGTGTTCGCTCAGACACTGAGAAACCAAGAAATTATATCTTGGTAAGTAACGCTTGATGACTGACAGCAGTACTAGATAGAGGGTTATAAAATTAATACTCTAATGGTTGAATAAGAGGTAACCTATTATGTTCAAGACTGAGTTCAATTGTCCTTCAGGGTCATCTATACGTCTATTGCATGTAACTACAAATTAGCTAAAGTGAAAGAATTGTAATCTATAAGTCTCTAATTCTGGTGGCAAAAAAATATGAATTAATGAAATATACTGGGAAGCCCATAAATGTATGATATTAGATATCTACAAGCGCCATGCATTCATTCACTTACACAATTTTTGACCATGAAGCTGGTTGGTGACATGTAGGGAGGGCCATATGCACATTATCCGACAAACGATTTTTTTTTCTACTTTTTCGTTTTTCGTTTTCAGTTTTCAGTTTTCAATAACATATAAATACACCAAATGCGCAAAATTTACGCTTTTATATAATAATACAACTTTAAAATAAACTATAAATTTATTATTTTTAATGTTATAATTAAATTTAGCTAATTTAATTAAAAGCGCATTAACTTTAAGTATATAGTAGCTGTACGACCTGTAGGTGCGGTCTGCGGTCGCGCTTTGACCGCTGAGCAGCGGGATCGCGTATAGGGCCAAACTGACCTGATTGACCTGACTGGACCTGACTGACCTGATTGACCTGATTGACCTGATTGACCTAACTGACCTGACTGACCTAGTTGACTTAACTAGACCTGACTGAACTGGTTGATTTAGTTGACCTAACTGACCTAACTGACTTGACTGGACCTGACTGGACCTGATTGATTTGACTGACTTAACTAGACCTAACTGACCTGGTTGACCTAACTGACCTAGTTAACCTAGATTAACTAGTTTAGTCAGGTCCAGTCAGGTCAGTCAAATCAATCAGGTCAGTTAGGTCAATCAGGTCAATCAGGTCAGTCAGGTCCAGTCAGGTCAGTTAGGTCAACTAAATCAACCAGTTCAGTCAGGTCTAGTTAAGTCAACTAGGTCAGTCAGGTCAGTTAGGTCAATCAGGTCAATCAGGTCAATCAGGTCAATCAGGTCAGTCAGGTCAGTCAGGTCAGTCAGGTCCAGTCAGGTCCAGTCAGGTCCAGTCAGGTCAGTTAGGTCAACTAAATCAACCAGTTCAGTCAGGTCTAGTTAAGTCAACTAGGTCAGTCAGGTCAGTTAGGTCAATCAGGTCAATCAGGTCAATCAGGTCAGTTAAATCAATCAGGTCAATTAGGTCCAGTCAGGTCCAGTCAAGTCAGTCAGGTCAATTATAAAAAAGCAGGTGGCCCTACGTACGCGATCCCGCTGCTCGGCGATTAAAGCGCGATTGTAAGTGCTAGTCGTACAGTTATACTTAAATAAACTAAAATTAGTATACTTTTAACGCAGCAGCTTAAGTTATATTTATATATTAATTAAATTAATCAAATATTATTGCAGTATTAAAAATAATAAATAATATTAATGTTTTATTATATAAAAGTGTTAATTTATGTTGTTTAAAAAACTAAAAACTAAAAACAGAAAACAAAAAACAAAAAAGTAAAAAAGAAAATCGTTTGTCGGATAATGTGCATATGGCCCACCGTCGACATGTACCTGAAGTACCGAACATATGTTTTTTTACCCCGCTACAAAATTCAAGCTGTCGCAAACCAACCAAGACCTCTCTATCTGCCTGCCTAATTGACCTACACACTTACTTACCTTCTATTTACATCACTATAGACTCGTACGAGCACTTCACAATACTGTAAACCTGGTACATTATCTACCAAACAGTAAAGCTATACATTCTGAAGGAACACCAATCCCTGCAGACACGAGACCACCATGGCCGACGCCGAGCTAGAACAGGTGCGCGCATCTTCTCCCCTCCATTCCATTGTGTCCTTCGATGCGCTACGCGGCCGACCCAGCCCTGCTCTACCTACCATATTGATCAGCATACCTAACCACTGAAGCAACTCAGATCCGTCAAGCCCGCCTTGAACAGCTCAAAGCGCAACAGGGCACGTCATCGGGCGGAGCCGCAGGAGGACAAAACCAGGCTGAAGCACAGAAACAGTAGGTTCTTATAGCCTAATCGATACCTCGCTCGTTGTTGAAAATGGGACAACATTATGCTAACGCATTTTGTGTGTTAAATAGACAAGAAGGTACAGTGTCGCTCTATAGACATTGTTTTGTAAATTTGCGATGTCCCGCGCTGAATCAAACTGCCTTGTTGATGTAACAATACTCATACTAACAATAATACCGAACACGCACAGCCGAGGCCCGCCAGTCGATCCTTAACCAGATCCTGCACCCCGAAGCGGCGGACCGGCTCGGCCGCATCCGGCTCGTCAAGGCGTCGCGGGCGGCCGAGATCGAGAACCGGCTCATCACGCTCGCGCGCACCGGCCAGCTGCGCCAGAAGGTCACCGAGGCCCAGCTCAAGGACCTCCTGGCCGCCGTCGCCGAGAACAAGGAGGAGGAGAAGATCGTCGTCGCGCGGCGGAAGGGCTGGGACGACGAGGACGATGACGACTTGTTGGATCTGTGAGCGGCGGGGTTGATAAAGCGGAATACGGGGAGGGAGTTGGAAGAAAAGAAAGAGGGGGGGATATGAGAGATTGGGTTGACAGAGAGGCTGAGAGGTTCGCGGCGAGCAAGCAAGACTGCATGGCACGGCATGGCATGGCGTTTCCCGGGGGACTTTTAAGGGGTATATTCTATCTCTCCATCTATCGAATTTTACGGCACAAGGCTAGTGCAGTGCAATGCAATGCAGCACAGTATAGTATAATACAGTACAACTAATTATACAATATCCCCCTCATGGGGTCTATCCTTATTATCATGATCATAATAACCCACTTACGTCTCGCCGTCCATCAGCTCGACTTACTATACAGCAACAGGCGGCGCACCAGCAGCAGCACCAGCAGCAGCAGCACCCTTAGCCCTTCTCCTCTCCTCCCTCTCCCTCTTCCGAATATCCCTCAGATCCGGCGGCGCCTCGATATTTAACCTTGCGCGCAGCTCAGCCACATCCGTCTCGAGCTCCTCCTCCCAGTACACATTGATGATCTCCTCGCTCCGCAAACCATTCCGCAGCGCCCACGGCCCGTAGACGTCCCAGAACCGCCTCCTCTCAGCAGGCTTGAGCGTCGCCACGGCGAGCACGGACAACCCCGTCATGGGCAGCAGCGTATTGGCGAACTCGAACGCCTTGAGCGCGACCTCGCCCTCGCGCACCACGGGCAGGCCGGTCAGCGCGTGGTAGAAGTCGTGCGACTCGCGGTAGCGCTGCACCACGTACGCGCACTCCTCGTCGTCGACGTAGCGCACCGCCGCGCGCGTGTCGGGCGTCACGCCCTCGCGGTCCAGCCACGCCACGTACGTCGCGCCCACGGTCGAGGGCGGCAGGGAGCGCAGGCGGGGCAGGTCGAGGCTGCTGGACGTGATGCGCGGGCGCTGGCGCAGGATGCGCCGGCCGGCCGGGCTCGCGAGCATGGCGCGGCGCAGGCGCTCCGCGAAGTAGGGGGATGCGGTGGCCTCGCCGAGGGCGGCGATCAGGTCGCCGCGGCGCGGGTCGAGGAGGGAGAGGAGGCCGGAGCCGAGGGCGAGGGCGGCGCGCTCGAGGCTGGTGAGGGGCACGTGGCCCGGGTAGTTTGGTGGGGGGCGGTTGAGGACGGAGAATGCGCGGGTGTGGGAGGGGGGATTGAATGGCGATCTCGGGGGACATGTCGGAGCTGGCGTCGGGGTTGGTGTTGTTGGGAGAATGGCGATGGCGGGGGTCATGATATAACTATAACTAGAACGGCTGCTACTGCGGCGTGCAGCACGCAGACAAGGCTGGAGAGCTTTCATCTTGTTTGAGCCGATGCTCCTTGTTCGTCAGAACCTTAGTCGGGACCTATTTGTTGAGGCTTTCTTGTCCGATTGGCAGAGCAGAGCCTCCAATTCGTTGGGTTGAGAGATGCGGTTAAAGTGATTGCGTTTTTCAAGTAGCATTAAGCTATCCTTCTGCGTCGAACCGTGATTGAATATGGAACGATACGATTCCGCTAAAATAGGTTAGCGTACGTCACCTATTCTGCAGGTGTACCTATCTAAGAGGCGGAGATATCGGCAGACGGAGCTCTTCGGCGATAAGGGGATCGGATTGTTGCTATTACCTGGGTAATTCCTTTATCTATGCCTTTCCTAGTAGAACTGACGGAACGTATTAATGTTGATCTATGCGTAGTTAGAATGCGGTAATCGTGTGAATCTATTAAGTAGGTACTTTAATGAATACTGTAATTGCAGATGGGGGCCGCGCGAACTCTACGACATCCTGTAAACTTAATTGTGCTGCCCACTGAGCGTACGTCTCATTGCTGGTACGAAGGAAGTTGTTGCTAGGTAAACGCCGGTCTTGTATATAAGTGGTGATGAACCGTTGTAACATAAACGTCAAACAGTCATAGAAAATACTCAGCGACTGATTGGGCGATATAGGTCAGGACTGTATCCAGTCCTTGGACTAATTAATATACCTTTGTATACAGATACTAGTGCTGGCAGATAAGCTCAACAGGTCTCTCTTAGAGCTCGCTGGTGGGCGTATGCTTCGGAGGGCCTAGGATGACGGTATTCTGGCTCCAGTACAGCTTCGCGCACTACTAATAGTAGGCTTAGGTATACTCAAAAGTGGTATATCAAGTATGTAAGTTAGTGGTTGTGAGGGAAGGATAGCGAAGATTCAAGGCTCTTCATAACTAGTGCGAAGGGAACGTTGTTACCCTTCCCAAAGCTTAACAAGGGCAATAATGCTTCACCTAGCCGGGCTGTAACTTGCAACAACACAGTATAGTCCAAGACGCTACGCAAAACTTCGATCTCTCGCCTAAGCTTAACTTCGATGGGAAACCTTGAGATAGAGTTTTCCTGTTCAAGGTTTTGGGTTATTTACTTGTACTAAAAATATAAATATCTTTGGATTTGCTCTGTTTCCAGCATTTCAGAATGTTGTCGGTACTATATCGAATTTCCGTAGCCCGGTATCAAAATTCAATGTCCCAACAACATAACCAACGATACTCAGTTAAAATGGGCGTCAAGACGAAAGTTCTCATTATTTCAGACACCCACGCAGATGATATCCGATTGAATAAGGATATCAGTGCAGATGTGGTCATTCATTGTGGCGATCTGACTGAAGAGTCCACACTTGCTGAATACCGGAAAACGCTGAAGTGGCTCGGAGACATCAAAGCACCCCTGAAATTAGTCATTGCTGGAAATAACGATTTCACTTTAGACACAGCAGCATTCAGAGCTCAACTTGACGGAGCAGACACTGTGCCGGAACATATGAAGAAAGACTATGGTGACTACGGAGAGGCACGGCGACTCATCAACAACTCAACGGACGTTATATATCTCGATGAGGGAACGCACCAGTTCAACCTTGGCAATGGCGCATGCATGACCGTATATGCAAGTGCATATACGCCTTCGAGGGACCTGAATGGTTTTCGATATCCACGCAAAAAGGGCCATCATTTTGACATGGGGGAGGACGTTGACGTCGTCATCACTCATGGTCCACCGCATGGAATCATGGATTATACCCACTCACAAAGCACGGGCTGCCTAGATCTCTTCGAAGCCATCGCAAGGGCTCGCCCGCGCCTCCACTGCTTCGGACATGTCCATGACCAATGGGGCGCCCGGCTGTTGTCGTGGAGGGAACCCGGTGGCGAGCCGTCTCATGGTAACGGCACCAACAGCAGCAAATGCAAAGTCATCATGAAGCTATCGGATATCAGGGAGACCAAGCGCGACCCGGTGGGTAGGATACTCGCAAAGCGTGAAAGGGCACGACAGCTCACGCAGAGGGGATTTTGCTCAACAAGCCACTGCGCAGGCGATGAGGCACCGCTAGAGTGGAAAGCGCACACATTATTTGTGAATGCAGCAGCTCGGGGCGAGAAGAGGAGCGGCCTGGCATGTCAGCCGCCGTGGCTGGTGCAGTTGGAATTGCCTCGTTCTAAGAAAGAAAAGGTATGGTGGAAGGCTTATAATTGGTGACTTGTATAAGTAAAGAAACCGTTGTTGTAGTGGATGACACTCTGCGGCGGACGCTGCGGTGGATTTTGCAGTGGAATGAACTGGTCCAATCAGGAGGTAGTGCAGATCCCCCGACAAGGCCGCCCCAACTGGCCAATGGCAGTGCTGGCATTGACCACTTAGCTGAACTGAATCGTTTGGAGGTCTAGCAGCTTCTAGCCCGGGCATTCTGATTCGCCCACTTCGCCCCGGTGTAGCCATTTTTCTCACTCTTAAAGCCGAGGGCCTTGAAACTTTACCTTCTGTTGTAAACTCCCTACAGAGTATTCATCTCCATTCCTGCCGCCACCGAACATCCGACACCACAGACTAGACATCGACAGTCGTCGTCCTCTCGCTTTACCACCGCCACTCGCCGCACCTCCAATTCACGAATAAAACCACACAAAACAACGCACAAAATGCCTCGTCAACGATCCGCTGGCCGTGCTCCCTCCCGCCCAACTGTCCCGGCCCGCGCTGCACCCACGCAGCAGCAGACTCGCCCGGCCAGCACATACGCCCCAGCCCAAACCGCCCAGGCACCCGCAGCCTCCGCGCCCACAGCCTCCCAGGGCCCGGGTCTTTTCGGGCAGATGGCCAGCACCGCAGCGTACGTATCCCATCCTCACTCTTCCCCTCCTCCCTAGACCTATCGGAGCAGGAGGAAGAAAGCAAGAAAGGGCTAACACCCCCCAAAGCGGTGTAGCGGTAGGCTCGACGATCGGCCACGCCCTCGGCGGGCTCTTCGGCGGCTCCAGCGCACCCGCCGAGGCCGCCCCCCAGCAGGCCAACATGGCCAACAACCAGAACCAGTACAGCACCAACTGTGCCGGCGCCGCCGAGAACTTCACCAAGTGCATGGACGACAACAGCGGCAACATGCAGATCTGCAACTGGTACCTCGAGCAGCTCAAGGCCTGCCAGCAGGCTGCCAAGCAGTAAATGGCCTACCTCAGGGCGAGGAAGACGGGCTGGCTGGGGGGGAATGGGGATTTTGAGGAGAGGGGGGGGAGGGAGTAGGGAGGCGGTGTGGGGAATTGGTAGACACAGACAGGTTTGAGGGGGACTCTATTCTCGAATTAGACCCTACCTATCCACTCACGTCTTACTCTCTTTTCTCCCTACCTAGCTCTAGATCTCGTTTACGAGGCGGCAAGTGAGGAGTTTCCGTCTAGTCTACTGCTGCCTACTTGGTCCAGGCTTGAGGGTTATCGTCGTCTTGTTTCGATGTACATATCATCTCATCTCCGCTAACTCTTTTCATGCTGGAAAGCCGGTGTTTAGACCAAAGAGACATTTTTCTGCATTCGCCCATGAGATGCGCCACGCATGTTTTGCCATGCTTTACTTGGCTGGTGTGGTACGACCTATCAAGTGAACAAATACACTAACTACCTACTCTCTCCGGAGTCAGTCGGAAACGCATCGTCTCATAGAGTATCTTGGGAATAGAGGATCGAGTGAATTGATGGAATTTTGTATGTCGCCATCTTTATGTATATATGTCTTAACAAAGTAGGAAACATACGGTGCAAATAAAGGGTCGAATTAGATGCCTAAGCAAGATGAGATTTACTTATATTGCGTCTCGTACGTGTCATATATACATCATATACAATAAATGTGCAACTATTGGATAAAAGGACTTCTAATCCTCCTCTGCGTCGAGGTCGAGCTCCTCTTCGAGAGTGAGAAGGGGTACCTCCCACCTGATGGCATCACCGTCCATCATGTATGGGCTCGAGCCTAACAAATCTACCCGAATCTCCGTCTGCCTGGCCCTCGCACGCGCCTTCACCAGCGTCACCGCCATGGTATTGTGCTTGTGGTTGAGCCCCAACTCCTTGGCTCGCCGGACGAAGTACCCGTTGAAATAATCGATGGGCGGCTGACTGCCCATCCGCACGTAATTAATCCACGGGCTGATGCTGGTGCCATGTGCCTGGAGATACCTCTGCAGCTTGCGGCGGAACGAGTCTTGCGCGAAGACGTCTCGCCTGTGCGGGACCTCGTGCAGCTCCGGAAGCTCGGCAACAATGGCCAGCGTCTCGTCGAGGATGTTGTCCCACATGGCCTGAGCGTGTGGGTTCGGGTAGATCTGGTTGTACTTGCAGCCGAGGATGACGGATATGGTATCGGCTACCGACGAGAAGATGACCATGGGCAACTTCCACGACAGAAACCGAACCCAGGGCAAGCCGACGGCATTCAGAGTGGTAGCCGAGGCCAGCAGGTTCACGAAGTGTTGAGACCGCTGTATCCCGTCCAGGGCGAGAGGTGATGTGTTGAGTTCCGGTTCGTCGAATTTGGGCGCACCGTGTAGATAGAGCTGGCCCGGCACCTTCTGCTTCACCGAGTATACGTCGCTCGAGACCTTGGCTATTTTGTGGGTGCTGAGGCCGAGTATGAAATTGGGCCGCTGGAGGGGATCTGTGAAGATCTCCTCGTACAGTCGCTCTACCAATCCGAGTCCTGGGTGTAGCAGACAAATGGTGGTGGTGCGGTCGATGCGACGGGCTAAGGTGGCAAGGGTCGGCAAGACGGCTGTCGTCCTAGTATCGAGGATGATATTATCTAAAAAGTCCTCGTCCTTAAGAGGCTTGAGGTACTGGGGATGAGCCTCTATCGGCTCTGGACATGGCACCGGGACAGACGAAACGTATTTGCCGCCGTTATCATACAGGCTGAACTTTCGGTGTTCTTCACCCCAGAGAGTTATGACTTTGCGGTGATGGGCTATTATATGTAGAGGCACGCCCCGTTGCGACGCCAGAGCGTGGGCGACGAACTTGGCTTGCGAGGTGAAGCCTATGAGATGGACTCGGTTGGTCAGCGGCACATCGTCCGTGTCATTAAATTGTGCCCTTCTCAACTTGATTTCTTCGAGACTGAGCTCAGGCTCATCTTGGATATGTTGTTCTTGAAGCGGCCTAGTATGCTCTGCGGCGGCGGTTGGAGGGGGCTCTGTCTCGGTATTCGTAGCGCTCTCCCTATTCTCTATGTTGCTCTTTATGGTGCCTTCTGCGACACCGGCGGCAGGCCATGATTTGACTTGTTTGATTTCTGCATTTTCTGCTTCTTCCGCCCTGACAACTCTACTCTCTGTGGATACCGGTCCATCGCACGCCGGATGCCCTGACACCACTTCTGGCGCAGAGAAGGAGATTTTCCTCAACAATGGCGCGGTAGGGCGATGGAGGTGAGGGGGCAGGTAAGGATTCTCGTCTGGTGATACGGACTGTGTGGCCGTGGTGACTGTCGATATGAAGAAGGGCGGCAGTAGTGCATTGGCCCCCCGGCCCACCAAGAGGTTATCGTGTGGCCATGCCGAGGATCTGTGAGGTATTCGCGGTAACGCCCGCGAGAGCGGTCGGCAGATGCTGTGGGGAGACAGGATGCAAGACTTGTGGTGAGGATTAGATTGATCTCATCTCCGTGGTCTCAGCCGAGTCCTGTCCAGGGCGGGTAGGCTTGCGAAGAACAACAGCACTCTCGGCAGTATGTAGCAGGCTGTGATGTCCGAGGTAGGTCGGCTAGTAGTGATTCGTGATAGATTAGGTACGCAGGTGGGAGGGATATTGATCTTATAAAAGTACCTAGGTATAGATACAACAAATCCAATTATAGCAGATAAGATAACACGAAGTAGGATGGCGAGGTTTTGTTGCTTTTGCACAGGGGGGGTCGAAGAGAGGTGCGGTAGCGAGGGACATGTACTTATTTTTCACGATGCTGTAGAAATGACGGCGATCAATTTTAGTATAATCAATTTTTTCTGCTCGTCGCGAAAGTAAAACCATCCATGTTCTTTCTTCTTGGCGTCTGTTCGGTGGGTCCGACGAGTGTCCAATTGGCGTCATGCAGAATCATATGCAGATTTATAGATAAGTACACTACCTTATGTACCTACATACGTACATATATGTATGTAGGTACCAATGTTGTAGGTTAGGTACCTAATGTATATACAGAAGGTACTTAGGAACGTACCGCGAGATAAGCTTTCTGCCACCCAACACCGCCATAACTCCGGAAGGCGATCCCTGTCAGTTCATTCATCGCCCAAGCCTGCCTCATACATAGGTACCTCCCTCCATACCTCATCAGGCAGACCTCAATCAGCAAAAACGTATCGACAGCTTGCGTGAGTTTGCATGCAAAACTATCGTTAATATCATTCCAATCGCCCCAACACTATTGTATACGGTACACTGCATTACACTGTACCCTATTTCCAATATTTTGAGATTGGAATATATCCATAAGTGGCATACATAGACTTATCCAGATAGTTGGTCTTTCAACAACATGGATCCGTCCAACGTCCTGCCATTGGTTGAGCTCCTTGACGAGTCTCTTGATACTCTCACCGAGGCAGCGACGGGGCTAAGCGATGGCATACACGACATGGCTTCCAAGCTCCCTCTTCTCGACAAGGCTAAGCTTTACGTGCTCATGACTTATGCTGTCGAGTCCATATTGTTTTGTGAGATTGGCCCCTATTCTGATTCTGATGCTGATGACAGCCATGACGCCCACATCAGGGAAACAAACATCCCAGAGCTAACCAGATCCCACAGCGACCCTTCGTCTGAATGGAGTGGACGCGAAGGAGCACGATGTTTATAAGGAACTAGTCAGAGTACGAAACTACTTTGAGAAGATCAAAGCTGTTGAATTTCCTCCCGAGAAGCCTAGGCAGAGTCTCAACAAAGAAGCTGCTATTCGATTGTTAGTCTTCCCTACTTTTACTTCAATCTCCTTGAGGATGAGTCAAAACAGTACTAACAAGAAGCAGCATACGGTCGGATCTTGCAGATCACAAGGAAATCAACTTAAAACTTACTGAGATGATTGCGAAAGAACGTGCAATGGCAGCTGTGAAGGCGTCGAAGCTTGGTCAAAAGAGAAGACTAGACGCGGGTACCACCGAGGAGAAGCCTGGCGAGAAGCCTGAGTCTACAGGCTCTAATTTAGTAGAGAAATCGGCGGAAGAGGTTGCCGAAGAGGCTACGCCAGAGGTTGAACCACAGCCGCAAAAGAAGAAGCCCAAAAAGGAGAAAAGAGACAAGTCTGAGGAGAAAGGGGAAGAGGGAAAGGAAGAAAAGGAGAAAAAACACAAGAAAAAGAAGAAGAACAGAAAACTCTCCAAGGATTGAAGGTACTCCAGTATCAATACTTTGAACTCGCGAACAAGCCAGCAGGGCCATTACGGTTGAGCACACAGCGAAAGAGGCGGTACCGGATGAACTTTCGAGGGACGATTAGTAGACAAACGAATTTTGTCGCCATTCCGAACTATGGCATGGGTAGCCCGCAGAACCAATTTGGCCAACCGCCGGTGAGACACAGCAACAGACGCATCAACAACGGCCCCGTATGATGAGTCAGAGCTAGGTATTCTAACATGCTATGAAAGAGAATAGCACGATATGCGATGTGCCGTAGAAAGCACTTGGATTCCCTGCAGCAAGATGGGGCGGTATAGGAACCTCATAAATTAGTGACGTTAGCATGATGCTATACGGTCGCATTCTCAGGGGTTCTATAGATACCACACCTCCAGCTGACGGCAACTCGAACTTCCATACGATATAATTATATACCCCAAATACGAAGATTCACGCACAAGCTCATGTGAAATCCACCCCGGTGTGAGTTGTCAGTTTAATTCGTATCGATTGTTAATATGGTATGCCGTAGCTTGTCTTGCATACCTATTTCCCCGCAGTAGCAAGCTTAGCAATGACTATCCCAACCAACTACCACGTTAAAGTTGCCCGTGTCGAATTCTTGTCCCCGGGTGAATTGATGGCCGTGATAGTACGTCAGCCCGCACGCGCTGATGATGTCCTCGACGTATGACGCGAGGGAGTTGCACGGCGGAGCAATCGGCCCGGCATTGTCGTTGCACAACCACACCGCGGCGTTCCGCGTGCACGCGATCACGGAGCAGACGCGCGGGCCGGCAGCCACGGCGCACGTCCCGATCATACCAGCGATCTTCTTCATCGTGTCCTTCATGTTCGACGTGAGGGCCCCATGGCTAGCTACGTCTTCGCCGCCGACGCCGCAGATGATTCCGTTCTAGAGGGGGTTAGGTGGGTTGTCGCAGATGCGATGGTGGATGAGAGAAGGGGGGGGTGGGATATGTACCTTTCCATCGCGCTTCTGGGGAGGGACGGAGGAGACGCCTAGGTCGCGGCGGAGATTCTCCCATGTGAAGTCTTTCTTTACGGCTTGGATTTGCTGGGTTATTTCCTGTGGTGTGGCGAGTTAGTGGCTGTAAGGAGGCAGTCAGCGACGGGGTGAACCGTCTCTGGTGTTGACTTGGTGTTGGGTTTCTCACCCGAGTTGGAGTTCAAAGTCACTTACATCCGCCGTGCCGCTGAACGAAAGTTCGGGACCTCCTCGCTCAATAATCCCCGTCCAGGCCATGGGCTCGACATTGTAGCCTTCCGGGAGCGCTGAGCGAATGCTAAGGTTTTGATCCGCAGACGGCTGGTAGGCTATTAGCAAGGCTATTTCATGGTTCTAAACTGGGATAGCTGGGTGGTATAGAGGCTTTCGTACATTTGCTTCTACAATGGCTATTACACTAATGGCCGCAGAGAGAGCGGCATGGTATCGCATAGTGTCGTTTTGTCTTCTGAGCTCTTTCAGTTAGTATATCACTCCTAATTTCGCTAAAGAGGGCTTATAATGGGTAAATAGATGCTGAGCTTCGCATAGGTTTTTATAGAGAATAGGGTCTTGTTATAAACGCTCTGGATCTCTCGCGACTTGTACTCGATGTGGTCTACCTAGATTGAATACACCTTCGTTATTGGATGTTATGTGTTATATGATATATATCTGGCACTCTCCCTATTGACTCTTGATACTAGGACCAATTGTTAGGAACTCATTTTACTGTTTTGACACTTGTAAGGGATAGGCAGTAGTTGTTGACGGTTATATAGCCGATCTAGACCCACGGTACTGAGCGTTCTGATTTGTAGACGTGTACCCAGCCTTCTGGTATGTAATAGATAATCACAAGCCACCAAACCCCCTTGCGTCTCATATCGATCACGCGAGCGCTTACTGCCACAGCTTCTTGCTAATAATAGTTGTACAATAATGACTTGGCGTACTTCATAAATCTCGCCTGACTAACATATATTTCCGTGATATTTAGATTTCACCATGTGCCTCTTGGAGAAGCAGTGTGTGAGGTCGTCGTAGCGAATGCAGAAGCGTCCCCGTAGACTCACAGCAGCCACAAGACCACCAACGATACTTTCTCCCTGGATGACGTTTCGAGTTGCTGCGAGAATGAGATCAACACTAGCTACCAAAGCTTAAGTCTTTGGCTCAGGATCCGTATTAAATCTTCTCAGGCTACAGGCTTAGATCACTCCATCGTGATCATATTCTTAAACTCCAACCGTCCGCGCAACTAACCCTAGACCCATTTACCGTTGCAGTCATACCTCTAGGGCTGCGGTGGCTGTTAGATGATAAAGTAACCAGACCATATAGGGTGGTTATATCTATAGATTTGGCTATATATAGGGGTCCTTGGGTCCCCCTTACAGATCTAGAAGGCCAGGAATTAATGGATCTATTTATTGAGCCCTGTGCTACACCCTCATACACCCTTCTTCCTAGCTGCTATAGGACTTCTATTCACTCTATGAAGTAATTCCCTGACAGTGGCCTGGACCCCATCGTGATTCATCTGGACGATGCAAGAGATTACCATTCCCCCACGCTATATCGCCATGCGTGTCGCTGCAGCCATCGATTAGAACTACCTTTTTCGGTGGTATGAGGAATGCAGGAGCTAGCCATCATTCCAGGAGCGACGAATAAAGGTACAAGGTATCGTAAGGAGGCGTGTCTTCTGAAAGCTGACTTGTACACTACGTTGGTTCGAAGGAGACACAATGTCCCTGGCTATTTCGTACATCAAAAATAGCGTTCAGCAAATAGTAACCGCATCTACGGTTATCTCAATATTAAATACACAATACAACCCAACACTTAGGTACCTAAGCGAGTTGTTCAAGTTCGTGCTCGTGATCGGTTAGTTTTGTAAATTTCTACTTAAATATTAAACCACAAATAGTGGATAGTCGCATCTACGGCTGTAAGGAGATTTCGTTTAAATAAATGCTTATTGAACTAGTTTAATAGAGTTGCTCAAGCTACGACTAATGAACTTAAGGACTTCGTAACTCCTTTTCATATCACCCCTATACTACGCCTTTGTCGCTTTCCGTTCAATCTTTCTTCTTATATAACGTCATCTGATAGTATTCGAATCAATCATAGCGAGATGCTGCGCGACTAGTTGTCTTAGAGAAGCTATACTAGGCCATGATTCTCTAAAATGGCCGTGAATTCACAAAGCATACAACCAACCTCTACATGGTAAAAGAAAACCACTGCTATATATATGAGGGAACAGATTCCGGTAAAGGCTGGTTCTTCATTACCCCCACAGCAGGAATGCAACCTCAACTATAGCCTTTTATAATAATGCTAATGCATATAACTGGCATTTCTCTTATCAAACTATCTAATCGTCTTGATATATGAACTTGATGAGTTATGTGCTGCTTCATGTATCCTCATATTACTTGTCTAAGCAAGGGAGCTAGACTGGCGTTCATTATGAGCCCCCGTTACTTCAGGGGCCACAAAAATGGTATACTTCTTGCCACTAGCTAGTCTAAACGCCATCGTTCGGACTACTAACAGCCACATTAGCATGACTATGACTCCAAATAGTGTCCCCAACGATTGGAATGCCTTCGATGGTAAGTTCATTCCCATCGTGAGAGTAGACATAGCAAAGACCCCAAGGGGAAAAGTGAACGCCCACCAGCCCTGGCTGAATGGCACCTTTTGCCTTGTAACGGACAATACTGCGAAGAACAACCACATGAGGCCAAAGCCCCAGAGTATAATTGCAGTCGCAAACCCCATGGTGTATAGAATCTCACCAGCCAATAGATTACTCTGTTCGTTCACAGCCGGCAACGTGTTCGTTAGAGGGAAAACCCGCAAGGCTTGCTCTCCCAACTTTTGGGCTGCAAATCCGCCCTGGCCGAGAGGACCAAGTGGCAGAAAGGTGCTGACCATGTGCTCGGTGGGTGGGAGCTTCTTGGTAGCTACTCTCATGAAATATATAACAATGATAGAAAGGGCTGCTGGTAGGCCGGTGCCAAGAATGGCATAACTTGTAAGAATGACGACTAGAGCGCGATCCGCATCAAGTACCGAAGCCACCACGCTTCCGGTAGCTGCGGCGACAATAGGAGCTACTATTGGTAGGAGCCAACCAGCTGTCATATTATTAAGGTTTCGTATCCCATGGTGTTTGGCTTGACTGTGTCACCCAAGTTAGCATGACAAGTTCGGCTAGTAGAGAAGAGATGACTCACAGCAACCACGGCACACCTAGGGCTGTGGCCATACTAACTGCTACATCAATCCACCAAAATACCCTTGCGATTTCAACCCAAGATGCCCCGAACCGAGGAACCATAATATTTACTGTCATACTGATTATAGTCGCGAAGCCCATAGGAAATGTGCCTAAATACATGGCTTGGCCTGGGTCGCTAATCATCATGACGAAAAGTCCGGGATAGAAGAGATACCGAAGGACTGTCATTGTGAAAATGAGGCCAAATAGAGCCACATTAACGATATAGAAGACAATGCTCAGCTGGAACATTATAGAGCTTGCTTTAGGGTAGATGTTCGAAAAGGTGAAGAGTAGAATGGCCACAATGCCGGTCCCCATTGTAGAGCCATACCACTTGAAGTCAAAATTCTGAACCAGTCTCAAGAAGCCAGACTCTTCCGGTCTAATGATCCACTGTTGAGGTTCTGGTTCTTGTACTAACAGCAGTGGCATAGACTCGTTTTGCTCATCTTGGTCGCTAAATGTCGAGTAGTTACCGGCGATATGCTGGGTAACTGCGGGACGTAGTGATTTCCATGATTTCCGTGGCCTTCTGTCATCAAAGTCTGAGGTGTGCTGAGATAGGTGTCCATTAAGTGGCGAGCTAATGTGGATGGTGTCTCGCTCAGTCTGATTCAATGAGACATGTGAGCTTTCTGGTCTCTTAGAACTGTGACTAGGGATGCTCATTGTGTTTTTAGCTTCCAAGAAAGGAAATAAAATGAAATATCTTCCGCTAAAGGATTTAAGCAGAAACTCTTTTGTAGTGAGTCGTCTCAGATAGAAGTGCTTAGCCGATAATATCACGAGTTTCTATAGCAGCTGTAGTCATTTAACACAAGCACGACTTCCTTGACGATATTTAATACTCATTCTCCTGCATCTTTAAGGTTAGGAGTTCTTCTCTACGTGGCGATTAACCTTGACGCTTTGCGAACGTGAATGCCGTATGACCACGGATGCAGGTGTCGGAGTTCTTGGCTGTAGAGATAAAGCTCGCCTGATACCCTTCGCATGACCATTTTTTATACGGTTTAGCCACCTACAACTGGCTATGCATTACAAACAGCCACCAGATGGAAGCTATGTGGGAGGCAAAGGATATAGCCAAGAAATATATATATGGTGTGGTGAGTGGGACGAGACGTGACGGGGTCAGGCGAGCAAAAAGCGGAAGGGGTCAACCAGACTATGGCTAAACCCACCCTGGGTTGAGAGAAGATACGGTAGTGTTGTAAAGAAACCACTAAACCCATTCATTATTGCTGCTCTCATATGTACTGATTGGGCTGGTGCTCAATGCTACTATTTTTGACGGGGACGGTGCTACACGGTAATAGATACTATTATGTTGACGCAACTATGGCTATGCCAGTGCTAATAACACACAATCTATGCGCCGTTGAGTTTAGTTCTCTACGTGCCTTATGATACACAAAAGGTGGAAATAAACACCCACATTGCAGTTGGTCACAAATCTTTGAGGGTCGAGTTGATGGTCACTGGATTCGCATGAGTATTAATTACCACTACATCACACAGGTGTTAACCACATCGAATAGACTTTTTGTTGTCCTGAAACCAAAGCCCACACCAATCGAAGAATCATATAGTAATAAACACTTTTAAACCAGAAACTACTTCCACCTCAACCAGCTTCACTACCTTAATGACAAGATGCAACTTCAGGTTTATCAGAATCTAGAGTCTGGCTACCTCTCAAGCCGCTCCACCTTAGCATCCTCCCTAAAATTGCCCCGAATCATTTTTACGGAGCTTCATCTTCAACACCTAAACGAGCAATTTGAACGCCTTTCGCCGCAAGACATTCTGCGCATGAGCAAGATCTTATTCCCTAATCTATATCAGACTACAGCCTTCGGTCTCACGGGCCTGGCAACGATGGACATGCTGTCTAAGCTGTCTGCTGAGACTCCAGCATCGTCGCCTACGGAGATCATCTTTCTGGATACGCTATATCACTTTCAGGAAACGCACCAGCTGGTCGCGCGTGTAAAGGAGCGGTATCCTGAAGTTAGAGTACATACATTTCTACCCAATGGTTGCGCGACCGTGTTAGAGTTTGAAGAGCGACACGGCCACAAGCTTTGGGAGGTGGATGCAGAGCGATACGACTACTTGGCCAAGGTCGAGCCACAGCAGCGCTCTTACGATGTCCTCAACGTCGCGGCGGTATTGACTGGCCGTCGAAGGTCGCAAGGTGCTGCTAGAGGGGACATTCCTGTCGTGGAAATGGATCGCGAGAGGGGGGTAGTCAAGATCAACCCTCTCGTGAACTGGTCTTTCGACCAAGTACAAGAGTACATCAAAGCCAACGACGTGCCTTATAACGCGCTCTTGAGCAGGGGCTACAAGAGTGTCGGTGACTGGCATTCTACCCAACCCGTGGCTGATGGCGAGGATGAGCGCGCCGGCCGTTGGAAGGGCCAGCAGAAGACGGAATGCGGAATTCACAACAAGAAGAGTCGCTATGCCGTGTTTCTTATGGAATTGGCGAAGAAACAAGCCGAGGAAGAGGCAGCGAGAGTAAAGGTCACCGAAGCGTCTAAACCAAACGCGACTACCGAGTCGGTAGTGAATATGGTGGTTGATATCACAGCCCCAGCGACAGAGACGGCATCTCCAAAGGGTGATGCTACAATCTCAGCATCCCCATTGGATGTGTCTAAGATAGCCAAATCAGGGAGACAGAGGGGGTTTTCTCGCGTCGCGGGGACGGCTCGACATCTCTGTGTGGTACAATAGTTATGACGGAGGGTCTGTGTTTAGTAGAGCTGGAGGACCACCTACATAGGTAGGTGAAGTTCTAAGAGTGTGGCTGGTGATAGATGCCGTGGCGCATATTGTGGCTAAGCACTATCCACTAAGTTAGGTTGGGGTAAGCAAGCCTAGTATGGTGAAAGGAGTGGTTCCGATTACAACATAACGTTCTTAATTAGCTGGCATTTTAGCTTAATGTATACCTAATACTAGAGCATCTTAATTCTCCGATTGAGTGTTCTGTGATAGTTTTGGGTGAAACATTGAGTAGAGATTGACGCTAGGAATGTTGAATTATTCGAGATAGCGTGAGCTACCATTGGTCCGCCCGGCGCAGTCATTTACTTCTATAATTCTTGGGCTAGGATGAGTGTATGTAGAAGCGCATATCGCCATAGCCCGCCCTGCACAATTCAGAGCGAGTACGAAAATGCGCGACGAGGTTTGCACGAGAATTGAAAGAGGGGGGCAAGGTTGACCCTGAAAATTTGGCCTCAACGGCTATTGCAGTTGCTGGTCCTGGTCAACTGTGGGCGATATAGTTGGTGTTTAACTAATGCAAAGAGGCTCCAATACAGATGTTACCTTGTCCGTCTGATACCTACAGTAGGATTCTCTATAAGCTAAGGTTTAGGGACCCCAGCTCAATTCTTTTGCTCACTTGACGAAACCTACCTATTACCTACGTACTTTGCCTGACGTTTGTTAATACCTACTGACTAGATATTACATACTTAGACCCTGGGAGGCGTATCTCTGACGATCGAACGATTCACTTGGCCGCAATGAGTCTCCACCTCAACGCATGACTTACTATCTACGCACATTATTAGGAATCCTTTCCTTTCTCGCTATCGATTGCAACAGCAAGGTTGCAGATGACAACTGCTGAATTAGGACAACCTTTATGCAGCATCCTGCTACTGCTGCTGCTTTGCGCTCGTCACGCACGGGAACTTGACGTTGGAAAGGAGAGGGGAAACACTAAGCGATACCTACATACTAATCTTGTCCCGAGCCCGCTGTCTAACCGAGGGGCCTGACAATCCGACCAGTACCCCCCTAGACCCATATAATTAGGCAACAGCTTTTTGACCAATAGGATTGTAGAAGGTGCCCCCACCCGACCAGTAGCTACTTAGTTAATAATTTACTTTTTTTACTTTTTTCAATCTTTTTTACTTTTATTTCTTTTATAACTATTTTTTACTATTTATTACTATTACTAATATTACTATTACTGTTACTATTATTGCTGCTTAAATGTTTAATTTTAAAAGCTAAATATATAACAATTAATTTATAATCGATTAATAATTAATAATAAATTGATTAAAAATTGATTTATTAATATATATAATATGTATATATTAAATATAATACTTTTATTAAACAATTAAAAAGTTTGTTTATTTATAAATTAAATAAAATAAAATATATAATATTTAATTATTAATTAATAACTATTTAATTATTAATTAATTATAAAACAAAAACTTTATTATTATTTTTAACAAGTTATTTTGTTATATTTACTTAAGTAATATTAGTAATAGTAATAACAAAAACAATAAATTTACTATTATTTGTTTAAATATTATAAATATTCGATATTTAATTATTAATTAATAAGTAATTAATTATTAATTAATTATAACATAAACAACTTTAAACTTTTAATTTATACAACTATTTAAAAAAAAGTTATATATTTAAAATTGTATTGTTTATATTTAAAACTATAAATATAAAATAACATTATATTATTAATTAATTGCTAATTAAATTAAACTTTTATAAATATATTATAAAATATATTAACAATAATGCAACTGTAGCAGCTATTATAAAACTATTTAAATAAGTATTAATTAATTAACAATTAATTTTTAATTAATTATTAATTGAATTTAATATTTAATTTATTATTAATATATTAACTAAGTTTTTTTATTACTAAATTAATAAATATATTATTAAATATTAAAATCAAAAATTTAACTTTAATAAAAATTAATTGTTTATAATTTTTTGTTATAAAATATATATCGATTAAAATTCAATTATTATTTAATTATTAATTAATTATTGTATAAAATAGTAAAATTATTAGTATTTTTATATATAAATTAGCTTATTATATCAACTATATATATAAAAATTATATTATAGCTAGTTATAAAGCTAAAAATATATATTTCAATTAATATTTAATTAATATTCGATTTATTTTTAATTATTAATTAATTACTACAAACTACTTTTTTTAAAAACTTAATAATATATATTTAATTTAAAAAAAATTTGTATAACTTATTAACGAAAATTTTAATAATAAACCTTTTGTTAAAAATAACAGTATTTTTAATAAATTAAAAATATTTACAAACGCTATTAACAGCAATAAAACTTCAATTAAAAAACTTATAATTATTAAATAAATTATTTAAAAAAAACTTATAAATTTAAATTTTAATAATTAATTAATTATTAATTAATTATTTATATATTATATTAATTTAACAATGTTAAAAAGTTTAAATGTTTTTATTAATATTTAATTAATAATAAATAATTAATTAATTATTTTAAAATATAAATATTTAAACATTTTAAAATTTTGCTTAATAAAAAAGTAAAAACTAAAACATTAAAAGTTTTAATTTGCAAATAAAAAACATTAAATTTTAATCAATTATTAATTAATTACTATATAAATAATAAAATTTTTAAATATAAAAACAAATACTACTATATTTTTTATATTAACTAATATATTTAAATAAATATATAAATATATAATATTAAATTATTTTTTAATTATTAATTAATTAAAAATAATAACAAAATAAAAATATTTAATTTAAAATTAAAGTTAATTAATTTATTATCAATTATTAATTAAATATTATATAATATAAGTTTTATTACAAATACATTTATAAATAATATATATATTATTAATTAATAACTAATTGATTATTAATTAAATAATATAGTTTATATTTAAAAAAATTTTTAATAAATATTATATATATATATATTGTTAATTAATAACTAATCAATTATTAATTAAAAAGTTAATATAAATAAAATAGTTTTGTTTTATATTTTAATATTTATATATTTATTATAGTTATTATAGTTATTATATTTATA
>MU378208.1:0-106356 GCA_022495175.1 Hypoxylon argillaceum | reverse complement strand
TTTTTATAATATAAAAAAATTTATATATAATTTTATTTTTAATAATATTTTTTTAAAGCTTTTAAATTATATATATTTATATAAAGTTATTAAAACAAATATAAAAAAAAAAACTTAATAAATTGTTTTTAAAAACATTTATAATATTTTATAAAAACTTGTTTTTTTTTGTTAATTTTTTTACATTTATTTTTTTTATTGCAAAATATAAAAAAATATTTTATTATTTTTAAACTATTTAATAAAAAAATATTATTATTTATTTTTTTAACTTTTTATTTTTAAATTATACAATTTATTTTTTTTTATTAAAATAAAGTAATAATTAGTACTATAGTTTTATTTGTTTAACAAATTTAATTTTATTTTTTTAAAATTGTTTTAAAATAATTAATATTATAAAAAAAAAAAAAATATAAATATTAAAAAAGTTAATAATTTTATAATATATATTTTATAAATAATATAATTTAAAATTAATAAAAAATAAATTATTTTAAAAAATAAAGTTTATTTTAAACTTTTTTAAAAATTAATTAAATAAATTAAAAAAATTTTTATAAAATTAACTAGTTTATTAATTATATTTATAATAATAAAAAATTTACAAACTAATAAATGTTATAATAAAAAATAACTAAATAAAAATAAAATTAATAATTTTTTATATTTTATTAATTTATTTTATTTAAATAAAATATAATTATTTAAATTGTTTTAATAGTTATAATTTTTTTAAAAATATATTTTTATAAATATTTTATATTTTTTTTTTATTAAAACATTGTTTTTTTTTAAAAGTTTTATACTTTTATATAATTATAATAAATAATAAATTAATTAATAAAAATACTATTTATTTATTATTATATAAAAAATAAAAAAATATAATTAAACAATTAAAATAAAAATTTAAATTTATATAAAACTATTTATTAATAAAACTTGTTATAATTTTAATATATTATTTAAAATTAAAATTAAAAACTATTATAGTTTATATTATATAGTTAAATTAAATAATATTAAAAAGTTTTTTATTAAAAAATAAAATATATAAATTTAATAAATTATTTTTAAAATTATAATATTTAATATAAAAAAATATAATTATTAATATATTACTTTTATTAATTTATAAATAAAACTTATATATATTTTTAATTTAATATAATATAACAAAATTGTTATAAAAATTAATATAAATTAATTATAAACAATTTATTTTATATATTTATTAAACATTTTTTTTTTATTTATTTTGTTTATTTTTTTTTTTTTTATTAATAAAACAGTTAAAAATATAGTTTTATAAATATTTTTTATATTATTATATTAATAACAAATTTAAAAAAGTTAATAATTTTAAATATAAAAAATTAAATATTAACTAAACATTTTATAATTTAATAATTTTATAATAAATTAAAAAAAGTTATTAATATATATATTATAAATAAATTAAAATGTTTATTTTTTTTTTTATAAAAAAAAACTAAAAAATATAGCTTGCTATTTTATAAATTAAAAAAAAAGTAACAGCTATTAAAAAAACAGCTAAAAAAAAACGAAAACTATTAAAAAAGCAATTAAAAAAAACAAAAAAAAAAAAAGTTTAAATTTATTAAATTAAATAACTTCGATTTTAATAAAAACTAATTAATTTTTTTTATATTTATATTTAACTTTTTATTTTTAAATAATAGTTTAAACTTAATATTTAATTTATTTTATTATAATTTAAATATTATATTTTTTAATAAATTTATATATATTAAATTAATAAAAACTTTATATAATTTTTATTTTTAACTTTTTTTATTATTTTTTTTATTTTTTAATTAATTAGTTATATTTATTAATTAATTTTTTTTTTTTTTTAATTTAATTATTATAAACTATTATTATTTAAATATAATATATTTAAATATAAAATTAATATTAAATATAATTATATTATAGCTTTAAATTATTTTTTTAACAATTTTAATATTAAAAAAACGAAAAATTTAATTTTAAAAAATATTAAAAGTTTATATTATTAATTATAAAAAAAATAAATTGATTTAATAAAACAATTTTAATTTATTATATTTATAAAATAATAAAATTAAAACTAATATAAAATTAATATATAAATTATTAAAAAAACTAATAAAATTTTTTATAAAATTAAAAAATAAAAACAATAATATAAAATTAAACTATTTATTAAATTAAATAAATTAAAAAAGTAAATTTATTAATTTAAACTTTAAAATTAAAAAAATTAAATTAATTTATATATTAACTTTTATATTTATTATTATATTTTTAATTTATTAAAAAATTTATATTATATTTATTTTTATTTAATTTATTTTAAATTAAAAATATATTAAAAATAGTTATATTTTAATTAAAAAAAATTAAAACAATATAAATAACTTAACTATATAAAAATTAAATTAATTAAATTATTAAAACTTAAGTTTTTTTTTTTTTTTTTTAAAATAGTTAATTTATTATTAATTAAAAATAGTTAATATATTTTTTATACAACTTTTTTTAAAAGTTTACTATATTTAAATATATATTTATATTATTTATTTATTATTTTTTTAAGCTTTAAATCTTTAAAAGTAATTTATATAACATTGTGGTCGGTCTTTTAAAGTGCGTAGTATGTGTATGTTACATACTTCGTTTCAGTACCTGCTTTAGTGTTTATATACAATTCACTATGGATTGTATAAGATAGTCTACTACTAGTTCTATTATTACATTAGTAAGAAAGCAATTAGCTCGTCGACCTCCTCCATAGTAACATTGAACTCGTGCGGAGGGTCCTAGCACCATACTTCGTTGCATGTGCCATATTCCACAAACCCCACAGCGATCGAACTATCGAGGGCATACTCTGTAGTTCCCATCACACATCACATCGGACAGACAACGATGAGCTCAGTAAGTAGTACGGTCATTACTAAGTAATGCTTAAGACGAAAATTGTAGCGTCAGGTGCTCCATATGATGGTATTCCTAGAATATATAGAATATAGAGCGTCGAGATATTCTTAAATGCCGAAAGCTAGTCAACTCCTCGATAGGCCACTATCCCTTTGAGTGCCTTTTCAGCACTACCTATAATACGTAAAAAGCGGAAAAGCGGGCTATGCATATATCAGATGCACCAATCGGAGAAGATTATAATGCTTAAGGAAACATCTGATTGGTTTAATTTAATATATATATGTACTGGTGCCGAAAAGGCACCAAAGGGATACCTAACCCAGCTCGCGTAGTCATCAGATTGAATGGCAGACAATACCTAGGACCCTAGGTAATCGTAGTTATTTTTTGTCTCTCTCTTACACTGTAGCAAATTCCCTAGACTATCCTAAACAGCAAATCGTTACCCTACAGGAGATGTGGCAGATACTGTCAGGGTCGCAATGGGAGAAACTTAGCATGTCTCGAGCCAATGTAAGAGTCGTGCGAGGGCTACAGCACATATAGTAGCTTGTACGCCGGGGGGATTAGAGTAATAGGTATTCCAGATATCAAAGCCCGCATGCTAGAGAAATATCCGTCTGTCGACTTTTATAAATTTGCTGAAAGCTATATTCCCAGTCACGCCTGAAGCCAGCCACTACTGCGTATCTAAGTAATACCAGCTCCTTATTCGAGCCACATTGCTTACTATGACAGGTACAGATACTCACGTTGTACGTCTACGGCCACACTGACGTCACCGTTAGCAAACCCAGGAGTGATCTCTCAGGTAGTGTTGAGCGCAGCCACGAGGAGGTAGGCAAGACAGGAGCTGCCGCCGATCAGCAAAGATGCATATCGGCTTGTTGGAGGGAACCTGAAGACACACCCGGCCTAGCAGGACCTAGCTACAGCAACAAACTGTGATCATGCATTAGTCTCGGGTCTCATTCACGTTACGTTCATCCTGATCATTCATAATCAAAGCCAACATCCTGTGAGCCAGTCAATTGCCGATACAACAGCGGTCTTGTAGGTCCTTTAGATGTTTAGACCAATCCCCTATCGCCAAAGTCACAGAGTATTGTAGATAGCTGTGAAGTCTTAGCCTTATTAATCCTTTCTCCGATATTAAGTACCCAGCTTCACGGCTAAGGCAGTAACTCAACCCCCGCAATATACTAAGAAAATAAGTGCTATGATACATTGCTGACGGGCGCTGGGTCGGCTTTCCAAGAGGCAAAAGATTTCCTTATCCTACCCTGCCCATATACTCAACTATGTATTATCACTCACTAGGCGAGTTGCTGAGCCGCAGGGTTATGTCTAATAGACCCCAGCCCAAGCACGAATCGCAGCACAAGGAAAATGGCTATAATATCGAATTATTAAAGATTTGAACTTTTACTAAGAACACACGCAATCACCTTAATCGAGAGTTAAATTATCATTCCATTACTCACTAGTAATTCCAATAGCTTAGTTCGTGACAGAATTTCCCGTAACAAAAGTTATATATTGCCCCTATTTTCCGACGTAGGAGATCCTGAACTTCAACACCCATGTGTGCAACCAAAGCATATCAGTGGGTAGTTTCTGCCCACCTGGCACAAGACGTTGGAAAACACTATGGGGGTCGTATACTTTCTGGACTGCGAGCATCTTCTGGACGTTCTCGGGGCCATGGCTCTCGATGGCGGCTTGATCGTAGGCTGAGTACGGCAGCATGCTTTGCACACGGTCAATATTCATAATATCAATATAGAAACTAAAACTCATTGAGGGATCAAAAGGCCAGAAGACGGACCAGACGAAAAATAATATTAGAATGGGACGATGACTAACATAAGTCGATGCAGCAAATTCCTTTTTTCGGTGAGGGCTATCATGGACTCCACAAACTCCTTATGTGCGGGCAAGACCTCATCGATATCGTTTAGGCTGTCGAAACTAACGCCGAAATATATCACTAATAGGCTAGTCAATGTCATACATACGATACCTAGGAGGACACCAACTACCCTATAGCATCCTAGTTGAACTTACCCGCAACAACTCTGTTTCCGATATTCTCGAGACCTAGACTATCCCCCCCGTTTTTGATCCCCTCCTGTACGGCGCATGGCGTGATCGGCATGTTGACGTGGAGGTAGTAGAAACCTGAGATATGCTGGAAGTTTTGGCACCAGGCATGGAAATGGGCCCAGAAATCTTTGTATAGCTGAGCGTTTGCATAGGCCGTGAAAACACGCTGTACTTCTCTAGACGGGCAGAACCGCGGTTAGTTCTTGATAATGAACATACTAAGGAAACCAACCGTAAAAGCTTACACTAGACCTGATGGAAATTCACTGTTGTCCAACTCAACTGATAAGTTGCAGTACTGTCTGTTGCGTAATGTACTTTTGTAGGCGGGAATATCGAGCTAACCTTGCATGATCTCGGGCAAGTTATTGACACCTTGACTATACACGACAGGGTTAAAGCTTATGGCTTCGTTAGTAGATGCGTTATAACCATACTGAGGCAATGCATGTGTCAAAGTATCACCAGCGGCTTGTCGTATTTGATAATCATAGATGATATCTGCGACCTGATCGAAGGACGACTCCGCGTAGTACAGTATCCCGCCGTATATAGAGCCTTCAGTGGGCTCGGTGCGAAATGTGAAAGCAGTAACGACACCGAAATTGTTATTGCCTCCCTTAAGGGCCCGGAACAAATCTGGGTGGTTTGTTGCGTTGGCGTTAACAACAATGGCGTCGGCCAGCACAACTTCGTAGTTGATGATGTTGTCTATAGCCAAACCATTCTTGTTCACGAGGAAATTGATTCCACCACCAAGAGCCATGCCGAGCCCGACCCTTTGGTATCGCCCAACCATAGCCGTTAAATTATGGGGGTCTAATCCGGCGTATATATCTCCCATATTATTTCCCGCACCCGCGATGACGCTTGTCTTGTCGTCGTTGATCTCGAACCGCTTAAGATTCTTCATGGACATTAGTATTCTATCATGGATATTAGCGGCACCAGGGATGGTGCTACGGCCACCGCCCTTTATAGAGAAAGAGCATTCGTTCTCTACGAAAAGTTTCACCGCTTGTGCTACCTCATCTGTTGTGTCGGGGAGGAAGACACAGGAGGGTCCAAGTTGTTCAGTGGAAGCTAGTTGGAAGCAAAGAGGGTTGATTAGTGGGCTGAATACGCACAGCTATAGAAAAGAGAACAGCTTACACCAGAAGTCTTTCTCTTCAGCCTTGTAGGTAGATGTATTACTAGTGAAGATATCATTCTGAAAGAGCTGAGAAATAAGACCGCACTAGACAGCCAAGTCCAAGTATTAGTAGCACTAAGACGGCCATAAGTAATGAAAAATACTATAATTGGGCGATCCTACACATTGTACTGATGTGATAGCACTAGTAAGCTGTAGGCCACTGCTAAGAACAAAGAGACCAGCGCCTAGTTTGGAGAATGGCATGATTATAAAAGAAAGTTTAATTGTATGACATGATGACAATAAGACTATAGAGCCCCAACAACTTTAAACTTCGGTACTTGCCTCTATATATGGTGTGCAGTCCCAAAATTCCCGGCCTCGGAGCTTGGTACTATCAACTTGTACTTGGGGATTCAGCGAATCAGCTTAAGAACTCGGGGTCTCTGCAAGCCGCAGGATGATTCGGGAGTCGCGAATGCCGGAGTCATATAATCCATAACGCCTCGAGATCTAGATGATTTATCGAACGCCACTTACTAATGCTATAAGCCAATCTAATTTCGAGTTATGAGCCAAGATCTTGAACACCCCTTTGCTTCTTATCTTATTACGCAGTATTCATTGTTACGGATCAAGCCAAGTTCCTGAAGTAGAAATAATTTAGATAGAAAAATGAGAAACATTTAGTCCTTTAAAGTATGTTTTTGAATATTTCCCGCCCCATACGAGCAAGTTTGCTTAACGGGGGTGCCAGGGCGACAGAGGAGATATAATTCCCTTTTATCCCGATCATATTCTCACTACCCTTGATCTCGCCTAAGGTCTTCCCGATTAGATGTCTTAGTGTCTATGATCAATTCGATAATTTTCGTGACTGCGGCTTCCGAAGCCGGGTAGGTGGCTTAGCCCATACTTGCCGAATAGGTCTCAATATAGCCCGAAGCGAAGAAGCATCATGAGGTACAAGCTCTCGATCGTTTCGCTCTTTGTGGAGTCTACGCTGTTCACCTAGCTTTCCATCCCCTTCTCCCCTTTGCCCTAGAACTGGTCGATCTTCGATCTTAGCAGCAGGGATGACTGACGAACCACCTTAATGATAGCTCATACTACCATGCAGATGTAACCCCTGTCATACGGACCCATTTATTGAGGGGTTTTCTAAGACATTTCTTGGCATTGTGTATATATAGGCTGGCTCGGTCCCCTCTTCTCCAGACTATTCTAGAGAGTAAGAGACCCTTTGAAGCCATAGCCATTTATTAGATCAATAGGAAGCATAAATTCCCAAGTCCAGTATAACTGCCCTTGTGACAACCCCAAATTTTGACTTATTCGTTGAACTACCTTTGATATTGAGACTGTAAATGTTAGGTGATAAAGTAACTAGACCCTATACGGTGGTTGTATCTCTGATCTTAGCTATTATAGTGGACCTCTGGTTCCCCTTCAGGGACCTAGAGGGTCAGGAATCAATTGAATCTATCCATTGAGTGCTGTACTATTACACCCTTCTTCCTACCTACTGCAGGTCTTCTATTCACTCTTTGACATAGTGCCTTGACACTACAGAATAACCTTGGCTACCGACAACATACGAGGAAGCTCATTTTGCTGCTGTCCGTCAAGCTAACCTGTAACATCACTGGACTTCGATGTTTTAGATATACTTGTTTTAAGCTTATAACTAATTCACTATGTCGGATGGCTATGCTCAAGGATGCTTAGAGGACAGCAAATAGATTTCATACACTATGGGTCTTTGTCGGTCAGAGTCTCTCGGCTAACCCCGGTGTTATTGAACCAACCATTGATTCTTGCATTGCTTCAATGTTCCGCGGCACGGCCAAGAGGATAGTAGCCTCCCCACAGGAGCGGGAGGATTCGCGAGAGAAGCGACCTGAGTAGAAATTATGTAATAGAGTTTTAATCGCCCTTCCATTCTATATTATAGTAGAGATTCTGTTCCGCAGAACTGGATTTAAAAGGATTCTATGGATATATGGATCAGCTTGTCACCCTCTGACTCTGTCTGTGTGAACGGTAATGCTATGACAATGCTTAGAAATCATCTTGTGAAACGCGTTTCCCACATATCACAACATAACCATGAGATAGAGCAGACTAAACACGACAACTAATTATGAATAATATAAATTAAATTTTGGATTAAAGAAAGCTAGAGAAGAATTTATATTAAAATGGAAACACAACAAGTCAGCGCTAGAGGCTGAACCATTTCACAAGTTATAGAAATGTGCATATTTAACGAAGATATGAATCATAAAGGCTGAGCAAAATACATTCGAAGGTAATAGGTTATATCTCCTATTAGTCAATAAACGTTGTAGTTAGTTAATAGAAAAGTATAGAATATGGTAGTACTACAAGGTAAGTATTTAGTGAAACAAGTACTTAGGTACCTCTATCACACCCAAACACAATAAATCTAGCGGATCACTGATTGGATATTTCCTTAAATGCATGTATTACCTATAGTTGCCCTGTGTTAGCCTTGGTAACTAGGTATCTGGCAGTTGCCTAGGTGAACCTAAAAGCGCGTTCCTTTGAAAACTGCTCTTCTATCTAGCTGATCGCTTCTTCCCTTCTCAACCCAAACTGCAACTCAACCCAAACTGCAACTCAACTCAAACTACAAACACAAAGCGAATTACTCATCAACATCATGGTTTATATTATGGAATTCTACGTCGACGGTGCCTGTCGCGGCAATGGCAAGCCCGGAGCTATTGGTGCTGCAGCTTGTTGCTACGTCCGAAAAAACGGCTCATTTGATGTCCGGACGAAGCGCCTACGACGGCGCCCGGCACCGACGAATCAACGAGCTGAGATCACGGGTATCATCGAGGCTCTCCTATGGGCTTTTGAAAGATCCAAGAAACTCCATTCTTCCCCCTGGCTAGATATCCGCATCCACACCGACTCAAAATACGCTATAGGTTGTATGACCACTTGGATCGATAAGTGGGCGAACAATGGATGGGTCAATTCGTCGGGCAACGAGGTTGCCAACCGGGACATAATTGAACTCGCCTATGAAATCGAAGATATGGTTAAAGAGATAGGTACGGTGAGCTATAAGTGGATTCCGCGATCAAAGAACACATTGGCGGATTCCTATTGCAACGAGATGCTCGACGAATGAAGTATTTCATAACTCACGGTTGACTAAAATGTATGTACTTCCGAAAGTCTCGTGAGCAATACTAACTATGCATTAGTGTCAGACAATGCCGACGACTATACCACCATCATGTTGACGACCACCCCCCAGCTATGTAGGCATAGGACCGAGATTTCTTGAATCCTTGTTGTGCCACAGCCTAGAGCACAATCACCAACACAATTTCTTGTTCCTCGACACAGAACTCGTTGATTTTGTTACGTAGACAAATAACAAGAGATCCATACTTGAGAGCAGAGCATGTTGGGACTTTATGACAAGAATGGATGTCTATTACCAGAAATGAAAGAAGAAGAAACGAAAACGATCCGTTATAATAACGCCCCTTATTTCTCGTATTGAACATGCCAAACTAGAGGGGTAACAAAACCTGACATCGTTTAAGTCTCTATACTTAACCCCGCCGTATATAATTATAATCTAGAGGTAACTTTGTGGATCACAGAGACGCAAAGGTTAGTTTTGTACCCATATTAATGCCTCACGTAGCTTGATGTTCGCTTTGAGAAGTGATTATTCATTGACAGGTATGTTGTCTAGATCATCGCGTGTATCCCTCATCTTTATTAAGGGTCTATCGTCACTTATATCTCAATCAATATTAGAATACAACTCTGCCTAAACTATATTCTGTGTGAAAAATCGGCGCAAGATCTTACTTCCTCATAATTTCTTATTTAGACTATACATCTAATCGTAAGAGCACTCTTACACCCACGCTCCTTTCACATAGCCATCATCATAGCTATCCCTAGTACTAGCGTGATCAACAACTGCGCTATCGATGACCGATATGCCTCTGCAGTCGGCAATGGGGAATCAGTAACTGAACCATTAGGCGCATCCACGGCTGTTGTACCCGAGGCCTGCGATGATGTTGTGCTAACTCCGGTCGAAACATCCTCAGTCGGAATGGCTCCGCCTTCAGTGCTGGGGTTGTCAGAGGTGGTTCCGGATTTCAGTGTATTGCTCGTCTCAGGAGGAAATGTTTCCTCAACAGTTGTAGATGAAGATATTACGGCTTCGACTGAGCTAGACACGGGTACCGATGTCGACACCGGCGGTGGTAGCAGTGACTCGGTCGTTGACGCTGGTGCTGGCGTCCCAACGCCGTCGGGATAGTAGTAGGTGAACCAGCGGTCACAATCATCGAAACAGGTATGTGTGCCTTGGTAGACAGTGTACCAATAGAATTCGCTTTCCGCGAATAGCGTACCGTGCTCGTAGTCCCATAGTTCCGTCACGGGTGCTTGGCGCTTGTCGTACCCGCGCGTAGCTGACCAAGTCTGGTATGCCACTGTCTTCCCGGACAGTGCTTGGACGGACGTGAGGGCGCAGCCGGGTAATGGATAGTAGTATAGAGAATAGTGGATGCCGTTGTGTTCGGTATAAGAGTATGTCGTGAACGGGAACACCTCCTCCACATCCACGAAGTCATATTGTCTGTAGGCGATTAGTATCTAAGTGGGTTATGCTTCTGATATCCATGAACAGCAACTCACGTTGGGCAACAATTTACGGAATAGACAGAAGCGTCAAAATTGCCTTTGTAAGAATACTTATCCCAGGCGGGCGACGAGTGCGTCGCCAAGGGCGTAAACCCCGCCGGACAGCCTGAATAGTAGCTCACGATGCCGTCCACGGTGACCTTCGGTAGCTCGTAGAAGCCATTCACGTAACTAGGGAAAGGTACGCTGCAAGATGACACGCCCGCTTGCGAAGGCCCGAAGTTTGTGAGAGTGCATGTGAGCCAGTCCGGTTCGGGGTTACCTATACCGGGGCCTTGAATATAGCAGCTCGTCGTTATGATCCAGTTGTTGCTAAGATCAAAACATTCGGGCGGAGGAGTGAATTGAATTGTCGGGGGCGATGTGATACTTGCCGGCAGCTCGGTTGGAGTTGAGATTAGGCTGGTTTGCGTAGCCATCCTAGCTTGAAACTATACACAATAGCTCATAGAAGAATGGGTGAAGAGGTATAGAAGGTAGTTGTACAGTAGGAATGTTTCTACACAGATATCCTTTCTTGTATATACTATATGTATGTTTATTTACGGGAGTGACTGTGCTGCCCGGAACATAATGCCCGTGGATTTGCCAAGTCAATATTCTTGGCATGTCTCTATAAACATGCCACCGGTGGGTAAGCAATACGGCGTATTACTTCCAGGCGCTAAAGAGAATCATTTAATCCAGATGACTATCCTCGACTCTCCTGGATTAAGTGTCCTATGAGTATTGTGGGCGCGTAGGAGAGAGCTGAGATGCGTTTTTCAGATGTCTTGCAATGCAAGCCCTTCTCTTCAACTTAACTCATATCATTTTTAGGTTGTTATAAAGGTAATATTCTTAATAACTGAGAGCGAATAACCTAATATTCTCTAGGGCTAAGAAGTCCGGCACTGCAACGACTTCGGCACAACGTGTCTATTTCACGACAATTACCCTATCACGGGACAGAACTGCGACGCTAAACCACAGCCTTACTGCCAGAAGTAAAGTGCTGTGAAGATGAGAACTTTGACAGCTTGCCGATCTCATATAGGACAGTGATAGAACTATTTTCGAATTATAAACACATTAGGCAATCAGTTATTGCACAACGGTTTCCTCCCAAATTGATGATGATTGTGTGACGGGATAGAACTGCAACGCTAAACTATAACACCACTGTTGTAGAGCAAAAGTAGAACGTTGTCAAGGTTGGGAACCTTGACCGTTTGCAGCCACTTATAGGCTCACGGTTAAGACCGTGACAGATTGATATATTAGTTTTCACTCAATATAAGAGATAAATAGGGTTCGGATAGTCCGTGCTATAGATATTGTTGTGTAGCTGTCCTAAATGCGGGCACTATTTAGTATTTAGCTGCAGCAGGGGCGTGTCGCAGCTATAGTACATCTCGCTCCCGAACAGAGGTTCACTGGAGTATTGCATTCGTAATGTAAATAGCTGTTCTAGACCAACTAAGCTTGGGGCAGTAGCTAACGATGAAACTTGAGCATTTCTGAGTATTATACACTGTAGCATTCGGGAAATGGTTCACGCGAAGCGCGTCGTATACTACGCCTTATCTAACGGACCTTCCTGATTGCGATATGTGACTTGACCCCGGGGCATTGACAAGCTCTTACGTATACACCTGAATGGGCATACAGGGTCATAAAGTAAGGTTGGGGGCTGAGGGTGGTTAGTAATCAGGAGGTCTGCAGTGAGACTGATGTGCAAGCCACTGAGATGGTGAGGCATAAATCTGTACAGAATTCTAATGTAGATGGGCATATGGTAATTAGTGAAGCTGCTATATAAATTTCATAGCAATTTAACTATCATTAAACGCTTTCTCCAGTTCTACTGTGGAGATATCCTCCAGTACTATAGGCCCCTAGCATTCAGCGAGCATTTATCATCTTCGTAACTGGTAAGGCTAGAGTCTCCCGCCGTGTCTGTCTTACCTCTCTCGCCCAGTACATCCAGTCCTAGTCAGATGATGATTGTATGAAATGCAATTCACGTCTATCATTAAGGTATTAACCAATTAGGAATTTCTACCTAGCTATGTCAGCTCAGCCACAGTTTTCCAATACCTGGGTACCTACCATGATATTACATAGTATGATAGTTCTATGTATGTGTGGTTCTGCGTAGCCTTGTCCTCATGTTATCCAAATACAACAATAGCGACCCCGCTATGATCAGACAACGGGAGTTACCTATACATAAACCTAAGAGAACAACCGCGGATCCTTGATGCCCGGACGAAGAGATAAGAGGTCGTCGGGCGAAGGACAGCAGGATATCCCGAACGCGCAGCGAAGCAATGTGGGAGAGCATACCTCCAGATCTGGTAAGCAATGACAAGCTTCAGGCCTACGCAAGAGTTCGCGAGCCATCAGCAGACTAATCAGTACAAATAGATAGGAGACGACAACCTACAGATTCTTGGAACACCCCCCGAACACAGCGAGATGGAGCACACGATATCCGAGGGTTTGAAGTGACAAGTGAGAATGTCACAGTCGGCAATAATACAGAGCAATGGGGGGCAGGTGAGAATATATAGCACGAAGACTTTACCGCCAACTGCAAGCCGATCTAATGTCCGAGATTTCTAACAACGAGTGAATTAGCCCAGCAAAACATCTTTAACATTAATATCTGGCCGCAAGATGACAGAATGGAGTTTTTATTTAAGACCGCTCAGTATGTAAAAGGGGACCCTAACGCCAGGGCGCCCGCTAGACAGGCTTATTTCAACGACATAGTGGATGCTATTTTCCGCCAAGCGGGTCAGTTTGATTTAAATAAGATCCTTCATAAGCATCGAGACAACTCAGTTCCGCCGAGGGGAGGGTCGGTCCGCCCGCCAGCGAAAGGGTATCGTGGCCAGGCACAACAGCACACCGGTGCTTCGCATACAGGCGACGGGCCACGACAAGATCATGAAACAACCCTAGGCCAACAGCCATCTACGGGATCAACGAAACGAAGTAGAAGGGAGGAAAGAAGACGGCAACCGGCACCCGATTCTCAAGCCGAAGCCGGACCAAGTAGAGAGGGATTCGATAGGCGCCGAAAGAAGAAAGCGCGCCGAAGAAATAACGGGGACCAGTGAACTATTAGTCTAGGTACTACTGTGCATAAGGGAATGAACCAACATGCTAACCAGGGATTTGGTTGGTGTCGCGGCCTGACCAACGGGGTAGTAGACGTGGAGAATTACCCCCGACGCCGCAGACTATCTAAGCCTAGCTACCTGGTAGGTAGCTAGATAGTGGAAACGTTTTACGGAGTACTTCATGTATTATTGTCCCATACATCCGGAATGATTTAAATCACATTGCATGTAAACACATAAATCGATAGTACCTTGATAGTTACGAAAACATGGCACTACTGCTGCCCTAGCACCACCATCTTTGATGTATCGTATTGGCTATAGGTATGCATTCAATCTGAATATTATTGTTCGTGGGTACCTATACCTAAGGTACATGTCCGGTCCAGTTATGACTCTGTAATCGCTCGAGACAACAGCAACAGAGCATAGAAACTTGGTTCTGCCATTACCCCCCCTTTCAATTTTACGTACTCCAGCTCGTGTAATTCCTTGTCGTCGATTTTCGCATTGTCGCTGATGTCTACTGGTATGAGGAGGGCGTTTGATCCGTCCTTGACCGGCATCCTCATGCTCTCATGAACGTGGATCGCCGTGACACGCGTGTCATGTTTTTGGGGGTCGAAATCAGTCTTAACAAGCGGGGATTAGACAAGTGCCATCTCTCAGTGTATACAGTAATAGTAGATATGTTTCAGGTACCTGGAACTCCTCAGGAAGAAAGTTGAAAAGCTCCTCACACTCCTCGACAAGCTCGCTACTCGTGTGGAACCGGAGACCATTCAAGTCTATAAAATCCTGCTTCGGCAGCCAATCTCTAAACTTCCCAAAGGCCTTCTTAGCTTCCGGTGGCAGGTTGAAGATATCTGCCATAGCTCGGGATAACGATTTCTTCAAGCTTCTGTTGTTTTGGTTCACCGACTTGGCGCAAAGTCGAGGTTGAGTATTAACGTTCTAGCTGGAGGCTCGCCGAGAGGAGGCTCTGTGATTCAATTCGATTACATACCTAAAGTATGGGCGTAGAGGGAGGACTAGGTATTCTGCCCGCATGCGCATCGCCAAGAGGTACCTATTCCTACCTATCCCAGTATTTCTACACCTATACAGAGTACTACTACACATAGTGGCTACGTACCTAGGTATATGTACATATTGAAAGTAGCATAACATTACCGACTGAGGCTGATATTACTTAATTAGAAGAGCTATTCAAAGTCCTTATCTATCGTGAAAGAACTCCTATTCCACAGAAGCATAAGCTTACCTCAGAAAGATAGTTAATGGTCGCCTTTGCAGCGCCAAGGACTCCTGAGTAGGTATGTAGGAGGGCAATACTCACCGAAGTGGATATCATTGACAGCTCGCTAAAAGTACCTAAGGCACGAGCATCTAACAAGGTAAAAAAGTATTGTTAAGTACTTGTACAGTTGCTCGCACTAGGCAAGGGCGCTACCTACATACAAAAAGCACTTTGCCTGCGGTCGCCCACGGCGCTTGTGGTGTAGTATAAAATTTATTTAAGTGCAACTAATGCGAAATTAAAAGAGTTATTTTATTACGATGTATTTATTTATTAAAGTGTTATTGCTATTGGTGGCACTCTTCGTACGTACGTACTCAAAGGGGTTCGGGATCAACCGAGCCTTGGGTTGGGTTTTCTGTTCTGTATCTTCGTTGATGATTTAACAAGAAAGGTATGACCGGAAGGGTCGTATGTGGGTTATTTAGTCCCTTATCTCCTTATCTTATCAGCCCTCCGATAAATTATTGACGTTAAAAGCTGAAAGTTACCTAGGTAGTTTGATTAACAGTCGACCGTGTATGTATGTGTACACAAAATTACATATAGGCCTGCAGTTAAGGGTGCCTCACAGTATGGGCATTGTTCATTCAGGTTCGGGAGAAAACAAGAGAAAAAAAGGCTATATTATAAGCTGACGTTATTGGATCTTAGCAGTAGAACAGGCTGTGATGTAAAACATGCATGATCCGAGTTTTCCGCGCAAGTATTAAAGGGCACTTTAAAGGACGTCAATCACGACACTTACAACCTACCTGCTACCAACCTTAGTAAAGGAGCAGGTGGCCCTGCACTTAGTACGCGATTAGACCGCTCTGCGGCCGAGGCGCGACCATAGGTCGGTCGTACGGCTACAATATAAGCAGGTAATATTGTACAGGTTATTGCCAATGGGGCCATAACGCCGGTCGCTGCGCCTTTGGCGCAGTGTTGGATTTTACCACTGCGCCAAAAGATCATTATTATGCAACACATTATTATAGTATAAAATATGTCACCAATCCAACACGCAGCGGTTACTGTTGGATTTGGGCCCTGTGCCCTAGGATCACTATACGTGCCTTAGGATCAATATAAGAGCCTAGGGATCACTTGTGGAGTGCTCGCTTACGCGTTCACTTAGTTATATAAATAGTGGCTTAAAGTAGCTAGTGCAGTAGCTGAGATCGGCTATATAAAAAAAATCTGTTAATTAAATGCTTTATATATACATTTAAAAAAAACAACAACAATATTGAAGCTTTATATTTATTATTAAAACGTTTTATTTATTATTAAAAAAATTATTTGTAAATGTAATAAATTTAATAATTAAAAGTTTTAATTAATTTTTATATTTTATTATAAATTTTATAAACTTGTTATATATGTTTTTAAAAAATTTTATACTTTGATTATTTATAATTTATTATTTTTACTTATAAGCTTTAAATTATAAACTTTTAAAATTTTATACTTTCAAGTTTATACTTTCGATTTTTTAATTATAAACTATTAAAATTGTTTATATTTACAAATTTTACATTTTTATACTTTTAATTTTTTAACTATAAGCTATTAAATTTATTACAATAACAACTTTTATTATTATTTTTAACTTTTTTAACAACTTTTTTATATAAAAAAAAACTTTATAGCAATAGTTTATAACTACAATTTATAAACTTATATAAACTTTAACAATTGATTTTTTTAGCTTATTAAGTTTAGTTTTTTTTAAATAGCTAACTTTTAAATAAGCTTAAATATTTTAAAAAAAAATTTTATAGCTATAATTTTCGACTTTATTATTATTAGTAAAAATTTATATTTTTAAGCTATTTAAAGTTATAATTAAACTTTTAAATAATATAACAAACATTTTATTAAAATTAAAAAGCTTTTTAAATAAATATATAAATTAATTAAATTTAACTATTAATTAATTTATATAAAAGCTTATAATATAATTAATTAATAATATTTAAATTTAAAAAAATTTAATATTATTTTATAACTAGTTTTTAAATTTAAATATATAACAAAATATAAAATATTTATTAATGTTATAAAAATTAGATTTATTTTAAACTTTGTTAAATAAATTAAAATTTAATTATATAAACTAAATTATATAACTAAAAAAAAAAAAAAAAAATCGTTTAAATTAATTATTAACTTAAATTAAACTTTTTAATATATATTTTATTTTTTTAAAGTACTGCTTTTAAAAGTAACAATAGTAAAACTATTATAAACAGTTTATTTATTTATTAAATAATCGCTTTAAATTTAAAGCTAAAAACTATTAATATAAACAGTAATAATATATAAAAAAAAAGCTTTTTTATAAAACTTATATAAAAAAATAATTTAAAACTTTTAAAAAGCTTTTATGTTTAAAAAACTATATAAAAAAACAAGTTTTTTATTAATTTAAAAAAAACTTTTAATAAAAATAAAAAAGTAAATAATAAAAAAACTTTTTATAAATTTATTAAACGTTTTAAAACTAATATAGCTTTAAACAATAAAAAAAAAAGCAGTTTTAAATAATAATCGATTTATTAATAACAAATATATTTACTAACTTTTTTTTTATTTAAAAAAATAATAATTTAACTAATTTTAAATAATAATTATTTTATTAATAACAAATACATTTATTAACTTTTTTTTTAACTATTTTAAAAAGTAGTACTAAAACAGTAACAAGCTTTTTTTTTATACTAATAAAATTTACAAGCAGTTAAAATATTACAAAAAAAATCGTAAAAAAAAAAGCTTTTAAGCTAGTACTTAAATGCTTATTTTTATAACATTTTATTGCTAATATAAAAATATAGCTAAAAGCTTTGCTAATAAAAAAAAAAAGCTTTTATAATATTTTATTTTTTTTACAATTAGTTATGGTATAGTAGCTGGTGCAGGCTGTGCAGTCACTTTAGCCATATACCGCAATTTTTTTGCTTTTTTTTTTTTTGCAGGACCTACTTATTGCTAAGGTTTACTGCTCTAAGCAGCTTATACACCATTTATTTCTATTATTTTATATTAGCTAGATTTTTTTTTTTTTTTTTTTTTCTTTATATTTAGATTTTTATATATAATTGAATTATTTAATTAGTAGTTTTATTTTTTACAAATATTAATATATAATAATTTAAATATTGCTTATTTAAAGCATAAAAACTGCTTTTAAATATATTTTCATTTTAAAAAAAAATAAAACAAAAAAAAACCTATAGATTTATAAAATAAACATTGATATAACAATATTATAGTAAAAAATATAAGCAGCAAATTTTAAATTTATAAAAAAGTTTATTTTAATATAAATAACTTAAAAAAGTTATTTTTTAAATTTAACAAGATTTTTTAAAACAAAATTTAATGCAACTTATTGATTAATTTTAATTTTTAAAATATAAATGTTTATATTTATATTGCTAAAAACAATAAAAAAAAAAACCTATATAAAGCTTTTAATAAAGTAGTTAATAAATTTTATAAATAATATAAAAAATCTAGCTTTATAAATAAATAATATATAAATTTTATAAACAAATTTAAAAAAAACTAACAAAAATTAATTGCTAATTTTGCTAATATATATATAAAAAATAATAATTTTATATTTTTTTACTATAATATTATTAATAAAGCTTAAATAGTTATTTTTTAGTTTAATAAATTAATAAACTATATTAGTTTTAAATAATTATTTAAAAAATCTAAAGTTTTATAAGTTAAATTTAAGTTTTATTTATTTGTACTTTTTGTTATATATTAATAAATAAATAACTTTTATAAATTTTTGCGAAAAAGTAAAAATTAATTTAATAATTTAATTAAATAATATAACTTTTTTATTAATAAAAAATAAGCTTTAATAACTATTAGCTAATTAAAAATAAAAGTATTAGTTATAAATTTTAACTGTTTTATATTTATTAATTAAGTTATATTAAACTGTTTTTTTATTAAGTTAGTAAATTTAAAGCTAAAAAAGTTTTAGCTTTAAAACTAAGTTAACAAAACTAATTAATAAGTAATAAATCTGTTAACTAAAAGTTGTAAAATTAATGCACTATTAAATCAAACTAAAAAAAAAATTTACAAGTTAGTTAAAATTTCGGCTTTTATTTTTTATAATAACTTCAATAAAAATAATATAAAATTTAAAATATAATATTAAAATATAAAAAATCGTTTAACAATTAATAAAAATTGATTTATTAATAACGTTATTAAAATAGTAAATATTAAATTTTATTTAAATAAAAAAGTAACTAAATATTTATAGCTTTATTTAAATAATATATATTTTAAAGCTTTAACTTTTTTTTATATACTATTTATATATTTATATAAACATTATTACAATGTTAACACTTTTAATAAATTTAAAATAAAATTTAAAATTTTATATATAAAAAATAGTTTTATTAAATACTTTTTTAACAAATTTATTAAATTTAAAAACAACTTTGTTTGTTTTATAAATAAAACTAAGTTAATAAAAAATTAATAAAGAAATAGTTTTAAAAATTGCTTTAGTATTTATATAACTACTAATATTATATTTAAATATTTACAACTAAATAAAATATTTAAATTTTATATTTAATATTATACTTAAATTATATATATTTTTAGTATAAAAAATAAAAAATATAATATTTTATATAAAAACAAAAAAGCAGTAGCTATGTTTTAAAGCAAAACTTTAGCTGCAAATATAAACAAAAAGCTTTATAATAATAATTGTTTAAATAAATAATTTATATTTTAAATATAAGTACAAAAAAAAAAGAAATATATAAGTTGTTAATAAAAAGCAAATATTTTAACTATAAGTAAATAAAATATCGATTTTATAAATATTTAAAAAAAAAAATAGTATTAATAAAAAAGTTTATTTTAATATTATTATTAATTGATGTTTTTTTAACAGTTTAAATAAACAAAAAATTAAAAAAAATAATATATTTATATAAAACATTATATAAAAAAAAAATTAACTTTAAAAAAAATGACTTTTTTTTAAAAAAAAATGTTTTTATAGCTTATTAATAAATTAAACATTATAAATAAATATTTAAAAAAAAACTTTTTTTATATATTTATATTATAAGTTATAATAAATTATTATTAATTATTAAAAATATTTTTAAAAATATAAAAGCAAATATATATATATATATAAATATTATTTTTGCTAAATAAATTATAAAATATTTAAACTTTTTTTTAATTTAATTTATATTTTAAAATATAACAAAATATAATAAATAAAACAAATAAAAAATTAATCGAGCTTTAAAAATTACTATAAAAATAAAAAAATATATATTTTAAAAAATGTTTTTATATATTGTTAATATATAAAATAACTTTATTTTAAAAAAGTTATAGTTTTAAAAATATAACATTTTATTTAACTATTAAAAAAATCAATTTTTATTTTTATTTATTTTATTTATTAATTATAATATAAAATATATTATAAATATAAATTAAGCTAATATATAATTATAACATTTTAGTTATAATTAAAATGTTGTATAAAAAAATATAAATTTAAAAAAAAACGAAAAAAAATGCAAATTTTAAAAAAAACTAGCTAAAACTAACAATATAAAATTTAAAACTTTTATATAAATATTAAAACAAAAAAATTTTAAAAAAAAAGATTTAAAAAAAATAAATTATACTTTTAAAAAAAAACTACTTTTTATATAAAAAAGGTTTTATTAAAAAAAAAAAAAATAACAATATATATTAATTAAAAAAATATATTTTAATATATTAAAAAAGTAAAAAACTAATATTTAAAATTTATACTGTATATAAAAAAATAAAGTTAAATAATATAAAAAATAACTATATATTAATATAGTTAATATAAATATTATAACTTTTTAATTTTTAATAAAATAAAATAAACTAATTAAAAAAATTTATATTATTAATATTTATAAAATTAATAAAATTATTATTAATAAAAAAGTTGAAAATTTTTTTATAAAAAAAAACAACAAATTATAACAAAAAGTTTTAAAAATTATTTTTAACAATTATTATAATTTATTTTAAATATTTAATAAAATAAATTTTAATATTTTATTTTTACATTATTTATAAATAAATTATTATATTAAATTTATAAACAATAAAAAACTAAAAAATTTGAAATATTTATTTTTATATAAAATGTTTATAAATAAATTAAAAATTATAAAAAAATATTTAATAAATAATTTGTAAAAAAGATTTATTAAATTAAGCGATATTTTGTTTATATTTTTTATTTTATTTATAAATAAATTATATAATAAATTACAATTTTATATTAATTATTAAAAACTTAATATTTTTACAAAAAAAAATTGTTATTTATTACTATTAATCAAAAAAATATTATTTTAAATTTTTAAAGCGAAAATTTTTATAAAAATTGATATAAAACAAATATTTTATTAAATTTATATAAATTTAAGCAAAAAAAATTTAACTACTTTTTATATTTATTATAAAACTTATTAATATAAAATATTATTTTTTAAACTTATTAATAAATTGTTTATATTTTAAAAATATATAAATAATATTTTATTTAATTATTTAAATAACTTTTGTAATATTTATATAAATAACATTTTTATTTATTTTAATAATTTAATTAAATATAAAAAATATATAAAAAAAATATTACAACGATTAAAAAATACTAGCTTATAAACCGATTTAAAAAAATCAAAATTTTATATAATTAAAACTAAATTTTTAAATTATATTATTAATATAAATAAAATATAAATAAATTTTAATAAAGTTAAAATAATATATAAATAAAAGTTTTTTACTACTGTTAAAAATATATAATTTTTTTTAAGTTTTTATAACTTTTATTAAAAATTTATAAAAAATTATAACAAAATAGCTAAACTATTAAATCAATTAATAAAAAAAGAAATTTTTTTTAAATAAACTTTTTAATATAAAAAAACTTTTAAGTTTTTAAAAAAAAACTTAGTTATATTTTTTATTTTAAATTATTACAACTATAATTTATTTACTAAAATAAAAACTAATATTTTTAATAAAATAATTACAAAAGTAATATTTTAACTTTATAAAAAAAAATAATATTTAATAATATATTATTTTAAAACTTTATATAATATAAAATTAAATTATAACATTTATAACAAAAAACTATTAATAATAATATTAGTACTAAAAAAATAAAAGCTAAAACTAATAAAAAATCGATAAAAAAAACTATTTTTTATTATTATAAATTATAAAACATTAAAATATTTTAATTAAAAGTAATATTTTAATTTAAAACAAATTAATTAAATAATATTTTTTTTAAAATATAACTTTATAATTATTTATTATTTAAATAAAAAAAATATTGTTATAAATGTTTTATTTTATAAACAAAAAAATTTAATTATTTAAAAAAATAAAAAAAATATGTAATAATATTTAATTATATTTATATTTTTTAATAAAAAATATTTAAAATAAATAACAAATAATATAATTGTTGCTACTGTTACTATTTAAAACAATTTAAAAAAAAATTTAAAATAATTAACAAGTTATTAATTTATTGATTATATTTTTAAACAAAATTGTATTAATTTTGTTATAAAAATATATTGTTAAAAAATAAAAAGTAAAAAATTAAATAACTTATAAACTTTAAAAAAAAAATTTATTTTTTATTAAAAAAAACTAGTTATATTTAACTATATAAACTTATATATTTAATTAATTTTTAAAATTTATAACTATATAGTTATAGCTTATTTAAATATAAAAAAAATAAAACAACTAATATATAAATAATATTAGTAATTTAAGTTATTTAAAAACTGTTAAACTTATATATTAAATTATTTAAAATACTAGTTTGTTAAAATATTAAAAAACAAAATTTTAAAAAAACTATAGTTATTATTAATATTAAACTAAATATAAAAATATTTAGTTATAAACTTTAAACAAATATTAAAAAATTACAATAAATATAATAATATATTAGTTATAATAAATTAATTAAATAAAAAAATATAAACAATATTTTATATAATAAAAGCAATAATAAAAAATGCTGCAAAAATATATTACAAAAGTTTTTTTTAAATATTTGATATATTTATAATTATAACTACTAATAAAAAGTTTTAATTTATTTTAACTTTTATAAATAAATTAAATAAGCTAATAAAAATTATTTATATTTTTATATTATTAAATTATTACAAAATAATAAGCTAAATAAAAATTATAAATAAATATTTAAATTAAAAGTTATAGCTTTATATAAATTATTTTTAAAATAATTAGTTAAATTAAATTTTTGTTATAAATTATATTTAAATATTTATACTATATAAATCGATAAAGTTGTTATTTTATAAAATAAAAATAAGCTTTTTTATATTTTTTTATTTCGATTAAAATTGTTAAATTATTATTAAAAAATTAAAAAAAATAACTATATAAAAACGATATATTTAAAAATAAAAACAAAAGAAAGCTTAAACTATAATAAATTATATTGCAACTATAAAAACAAATATATAAAAAGTATAAAAAAAAATGGTTTATTAAATAAACAAAAAGTAAAAAAAACCCGACTTTAATATAAATAACTATATATTTATTTTAAAAAAGCAACAGTTATAAATTATAAATAAACTTTTTAATAAACTAGATTTTTTAATAACTTAATAGTTTTTTAAAATTTTAACATATAAAAAAAATATATATATATTAAAAATTTTTAGTTTTTAAAAAGCAATTAATAAATATTATATAAATAAGCTATAAAAATATTTTAATAACTTTTTACTTAAGTAAAAATTAAAAAATTTTGCTAAAAAGTTGATTAAACTAAAAAAAAAAAGAAATTTATTATTAAAAAAATCTAAATTTTATAGTTATATTATAAAAAGCTTTAATATTAAATTATATAATAAAAATAAAATATTAACAATAAATAATATTTAGTTAAAAACTTTAAAAATAATATATTGCTTTTATATTAATTTTATTAAAATTATTTAAATGTAGTAAAACTTTTGATATATTTAAAAAAGTAGCTAAAAATAAAAGTAAAAAATAAATTTATAAAATTATATTTTAATAATAATAAAGCTATTAAAAAAAGCATTAAATAACTATATAAAAAGAAAAATATATAAAATTTAATTTATATAAAATAAACTTTAACAAATTATTATTTAACAATTAAATGTAAAAAAGTTTACAAAATAATACAATAAATAAAAAGTTTAAAATAAAGCTTATAAATAAATACTTAAAATAATCTTTTTTTTTACTAAAAAGTACTTAGTTTAATTACTGTTTATAAAAAAGCTTATTTTTTTTTTTTTAAAAAAAGTAGTTACAATATAGTAGCTAGTATAAGTTGTACAGTTACTTTAGCTATATATTACAATTTTTTTGCTTCTTTTTTTTCTATAAGATTTATTTATTGCTAAAGTTTACTGCTTTAAACAGTCTACATATTACTTATTTTTATTATTTTGTACTAGCTAGATTTTTTGTTTCTTTTTTTCTTTTTTATACTTAGATTTCTATATACAATTGAGTCATTTAATCAGTAGTTCTATTTTCTGCGAATACTAACATATAACACAACTTATTACTAATATTAAATATAATAAAAAGCTCTGCTTAAAAAACTATAAAAATATTTATAAAAAGTAAAAAAAAAAAAGCTTTTTTAAAGCTTATTTATATAACAAACTTTTAAGTTTACTAACTGCTGCTTATATACTTATTTTATTTAATTTGCAATTTAAAATAAAAATAACTTTATAAAAACAAACAAGCTTTTTAAACAAGTACAAGCTTTTTAAAAAAAATAAACAAATTGTTATAACAATTTATAAACAATTAACTGTTTCAAAAACAAATAAGCTTTTTAAAAAAAAAAATAAAAAAATCGCTACAGCGATTTATAATATATTAAACAAAGCTTTTTAAACTAATATAAACAATTTACAACTTAGCTACTTTTTTACGATTTTTTTATTTACTTTTTTTACGTTTTTATTTTAAGCTTTAAATTTAAGTTATAATATAAAAAACGTTATTAAAAGTAGCTTTTTTTAAAAAAATATATTAAATTTAAATTTTATACTTTAAAATTATTATATATGCTTTAAAATTAATATAAAAGCTTAAAAATTACTTATAAAGTGCTCGCTTATACATTTATTTAGTTATATAAATAGTAGCTTAAAGTAATTAGTGCAGTAGCTAAAATCAGCTATATAAAAAGAATCTATCAACTAAATGCCTTACACACACACTTAAAAAAAACAACAATATTGAAGCCTTACACCTACTATTGAAGCGTTCCACTTATTATTGAAAAGATCACCTGCAAATGCGACAAATCTGACAGTTACCTTTGCCATGCTTAAGCTTTAAAATATAATACAGTCACCAAGTAAATACATAACTGTCAAATAAAAAAGATTAATAAGCATATAACATAAAAATAATAAAAAAATAAAAATAAAAAATAAAAAAATAAAAAATAAAAAATAAAAAATAAAAAATAAAAAATAAAAAATAAAAAATAAAAAATAAAAAATAAAAAATAAAAAATAAATTAAATATAAATAAATATAATAAATTAAATTTTACTTTATTAATTTTAATATTAATTTATAAATAAATAAATTTGTATAAAATATAACGCAATTTTAAAATAAACTATATTAAAAATTATAAAGCATTTTAATTTAATTATTAATTATAAAAATTAAATAATTTTATTTTAACATTTTACTTGTAATATAATCATATGTTTTAAAAACACTTTAGCTACATCTCAGAAGGCTATGTACATCGGTTTTAATACCCTGGGGTGGCGCCCTAAAGTAGTATAATCAATAGCGTGGGTTATTTGTTGCGGACGCTACAGAAGTGCTACTGCGTACCTAGTGGCCGTGCAATGGCCAGGGGTGACAGCCTACGGTAGACTCGGAACTGATCCGAGCATATACCACTACCTAGTCTAAGACCTAGATAAATTTGCCTTATTCCTCCACCCTTAGAGATCATGACAACCACTAGCTCTAATATGATGTTAACTAAGAAATTAAAGCGATTAATATTGTTATTTGGGCTCGGCATATGTCTCCGTTACAATGCTGGAAGAGGCAAGTGGTGCCCATTAGTCGGATGCAAGGTATATATGCATAACGACCTCACCCTAACCCGAAAGTTCTTATAGGCTACATACGGCCTTGCATATAAAGCCAACAGTTAAATATTGCAGCATGGCCATCTCTTTTTAACCACACAAGAATTCGATTATCTCCTAGATTTACAAACATATGGATATTTGTACTTCTCTTTGAACCCTTGGCAACAATATCTTCAAACCTACGCCCATAGTAACAAGCCCAAAGATCCCTCCATAATGTCTGGCGTCGAGGTTTTAGGTGTTGTAGCATCTATAGCTCAGCTCGTGGCGTACGCCATCACAGTGTCATCTAAGCTGAATGAGATTCGCAGCAAGATTCGGAACGCACCAAAAAAGCTTGAGCAGTACTCAAGTCAATTCAAAGAGGTTGTCACTATAGCAGAATACATACAGAAGAACCCACCGGGAGAAACCGAAGAACTCGATCTTTATATTTCCGCAATTGTGTCAAAAACGACAGCAATACATGGCATTCTAATAAATTTCGAGAAGTTATCTAGGAACAGGCGGCGTTGGAATATAATCAGCGGTGAATTATCACGACAGTTGGACGAATCTTTCGGGGATGTTAAAAACACGATGGGAAACCTTCTGGTCCTCATAGCATCTCAGAATTCCCGTGATCAAAGGGAACTGAGGGATTTTATCCTTAGATCTTCGGGGGTAACCACACTACCCGAACAGGCTACAACCCATTCTATTACTTCATTATGCCCCAGACCTTCTATTCCATCATTGCCCTCCAGTGCTTCTATTCCTTCATTGCCCTCCAAGGCAGAAGATTTTGCTCCTCCTAAAAATGCGAATAGGAACAGTGAGTTTCTCCTGGGTCTGCAATTCTATGGGTTGTTTAGTAAGATTAATTAATTACTATACGTAGTAGGGTCACATACCTTCCAAGGGTTGAAAATTGAGGGGAACGGTACTGTCTCCATGGGAAACATTTCAACTCCAAATAGCACCGGGGCCCTAATGGCAGGGCATTCGTTTATAGACTTTACGGTATCTGGGAGTAAAGTTCTACACATGGGGAATACTGGTGGTAACTCAGAAGGTCATAGGTTTGATATTGGCGTGGTGGAGAAGAACGAGTTGATTCTTCTTGGGGACTATTCTGATTTAGATCAAAAGCTGCGAGATATCGTTGTTTCAAAGTGATTATAGGGTACGCCACGCTTAAGAGAACACATGTAGTTAAATTGAGCTGGTAACGGTAGAATTATTATTCCAGCTAATGCCAGTTTAAGGCATCTATCAACCTCCACCTATGTACTCTGATATGCGGTCCATTGTATCTAATCACTCAAGAATGGTACCTACTTTGATATCATCACCATCTAACTCCCTGTTTACGAAGTGCAATAGAAAATGGATTTGGTAAATTTGTAGGGACTTTTTATAAATAATTAAAAATGTATTTGTTATTACTGTAGCAGTGCACGCGATCAGGCCCTTAGGGCTTGTATTAAATTAATCTCTAGCAGTTCTATCATGATGTTTTTCTATATATACTGCGACTTCATCGCCCTTTGGTTCCTTCTTAGCTAGGTAGTTAGGCCGGTACCAGGAGAACTGATTTCTTTTTGTACGTTATGCCACATGGAAGGGCTATGACGACCGTGGCTAGATGTGAATCACACGCTCTGTTTTGCTATATGCATAGCGACGGTAATGATACCCTACCAAAGGTGAATGCGACATGGGGGTTTGCATCCATACCGCTCTTAACGTATACTATCCAGCCACGCACGCCATTGCTTCCATTCAAACACCCAATACTACCCGGATCTGCCTCACCCTGTTCGTATATGCATATGCGTACATTGGGCTCCGCCTCATTGGGGGTTACTTAGGTACCTAACCACTGCGTAATCAAGATGTGCTGGTGTCACAACTTGTTTTGCAGGCATGCAGACAATGCCACCTCCAAGTAAACCGTAGCCTACCTCTCTCATACAAGCCCCAATACAGCCTAGACTTGACGTTGTATTATACTATCCCCATATCAAAGGTTCAAGTTGAAGTAGGCGCGCTAGGCAAGTCTCTGCAAGCCTCTCGGAATTTGCCACATAGGGGGGTTTTCGTGCAAGCGACTGGCGAACAGAGGCGAAGAGGTACCTTTTGGGCGGTTGACCAAAGCTCATCGTGGCAAATAGTATTTGGAGGGTGGGGGGTCCCTTTTACTAGGCCCCTACTGTGTATGCCCCCAATTATTAAATCCAGTAGTTGCGCCTTACTAGGCACCAACGTAGCAGCCATCCTACCTTATGCTGCTTTTGTTTCCACTTCCAAGACTAACACTCTTTTCGCCTCTTCCTCTTCACCATTTTGGTTCGCCCTCTTCATAACTTCTTGGTCATGCCACGCACCAAAGCCCACAAGAAGATCGTGTCATCGAAAGTTGTACCAAACGGGTATAAAGCGGCCACATCAGATCAACCACCTCCACAAGACATCCTTCCCGTGGTTGTAAGACCCCTGAGTTCAACGATTGGGCGATACTGACAAGAACCAAGAAAGCAACGTCTCGGAAGCCGGAATCTCAGAAACCGAAAACCATAGTCCACCGCGCGCTAAGTAAGCTGTCGAGACGACATCGCTCTAGCAAGATGGCAAGCCCCACTGATAACCCCCTGCAAAGTGGTAAGTTGTTCTTCAAGAGCAATGGAACTAAGACTAATAGATGGTAGAGCAATCTCACTTTATTTCCGGAGGCCACTTCACGGGGTTTGGAATGATGACCGCTGGAAACACGTCAAGCGGAACCACAACCAGTCGTCGTTTGATGCCTAGCCACACCTTCGATCGTTTAAGATTTGACAACTTCAGTGTTCTACATATTGGCAATACCGGCATGCGTTCTAAGGGACATCACATTATTGAGCCGACAGGTCATGTTGAAGGTTTCGGCCATCTCGGTGACTTTCAAGATGGCCAGGCGAAGCAGGACGCTATTCGTCAACGTATGGAATTGCGAGACTAATCAATTGATGACCCTGATCAAAGGGTCAACTTATGATGGTGAACTCTCAAGAGCATTAAGGGCTGGCAAGCTGTGTGGTATATACATGGAGAAGCTGCAAAGGATATCGCTCTTGTTTACTTGAATAGCTTGCTGTTTTACGGCTCTGTGCCTATATTCCTAGGTTTTTATAGTTCGGAGAATTTTTATTACACCGTTGTCTTGCCCATGTCTACATTTGTTTACGCTAATGGTCTGTCTTGCTATTTTAAATATTTCATATTAAAACTAGTAAAACCCCGAAGTGAAAAGTGGTAGGTAGCTCGATTATGTATTAATAGTGTTACTCGGCTTCGAATTTAAACGTCAAGGCAATGCCCGGTGCTCTGGTCGCTTGCTATTATTCAAGCTTCCGTGCTAACATATCTACTCCGTGTTCCTCATCCCCGTTGTGTTTCAGTCCCCTGGCCTCGCTCTTGCCCCTTTAAGTTACCTTTGTGAGTCTCGAACATGATTCAATTTCTGTAGACTAGGTTATAGCATGTTATCCGTCGTGTTAAAGCCGGAATAGGGTTTGCAGAAACCCAACTCATAAGCGCCCAAGGGCTCAGGAGACCTATTGGGTACTTTCGGTCGGGCCTAAGTTGAGCATAAAACTGCGCTAGACATTTAATATTATTTAAATGTTATAAAAGGTACTATAGAAGCACCATGTAAAATAGGGGGCTAATCGGTTCCAAAGCTCAAAGCCCAAAGGCCACGGATTTAATCATACCTAGGCCTTGGGTTGGGCTTTGGGGCCTGGGCGACCGGATCTCCTTTAAGCCTTTCCTAGTAGGCGAATATTAGAGCTATCTGGCACTTGAAAATAAGGGCCATGTATTGATTAGGCTTAGGCTTGCAAGTTCGGGTTGAGTTTTTCTATTTATTCTTGACAGCCTCCTTTGAGGCTACTCCAGATAGCGAGGTATGCAGGTTCTCTACACTAAATCCTCCTTACTGTTTTTTATTGAGAGATTATTTGAAGCACAAGAAAGTTTTTGGAAGTGTTATTGTGAATATTCGTCAGTTTCTAAAGTGCTGTGTGTTCCATACACACGTTCTGTTTTAATAGCGATGATTTTTATTGAAGTTACGACGCCCATGCCGGCTAATCGCCTCGGCTGCCCTCCCCAGGGCAACTTGGGGCGTGCTGGGCCAGTCTAATACACATGAGGTTATTCCCATCTCTACTATTGTCACAGAACAGACTACTGGCGTTGCCAGATTGACTTATTGTTATTTCACGAGGGAAGTTCTATCTAGACCTGCGAAGTCTATCTGTTGACTTATATAGACCGGGCTGAGGCCCGTGCTATAGTCTTAACCTCCTTGAGGTTTAGCACCGTGACAACTATCCCGCCTAGCAAATTCTGCTTTACAGCGTGTAGCCTTTATGGCCCTTCCCGCAGGTACCCATCCACCGGCTGAGGGTGTCCTGTATTATTTAATAGCGATGATTCATATACCAGCTTGTCCAAGGGTCATCGGAGAGTAGCGGTGAGAAAGATTATATATTCTAAGTGAGTGAAAGGCTGGGGTTTTGCCTAATGCAAAATTCCAACTAGATTGTACGCCAGCCGGTTGATTACTAGATGGGTGCGTAAGAACCATCCTTACTAATGTGACAGTACGGGTGAACAAGAATTTAGGGGTAGGGGAAGTTATTGATTGGGCTGACTCTAGCAAGTCTGCGATGAAATTTTCTACTCTCTTTTCTCTGACAGTCCCAGACAGTTCCCTCCGGGGGCTACCTCAGCTAGCTAGCGAGGCAAATTCTAAGACTTAATTTTGTTGTTTTATTTTTACAAAAGTTGAAGCAGCTATAAGTCCACGGAAATGCTGTTATGCTAACATCAAGTCTCCAAAGTGCGGTGTGTGCCCAGCACACGTTTCTGTTTTACTGACACATGATTGGCTTTGATGTATTTATTCGAGTTTTTAGCGTGCCAAAAATATGTGGTGGAAAACTAGAGGTGCATGAGAGGAAAAGGACAGGGGCTGAGACCGGTGTGTTGCATCGGCTTTATCCTCGGAAAGATTCTGGGAGCAGGCCTTAAGTAGATAGAAAAGAGCCGCATACCCGCATAGCCCTGTCATGTTTTCGTCAGTGGAGAGTTTGCCTAATATAACAATTTCGCTAGCGCTGACACTGATGTAGGCTGTGTGAGCCTCGTTGGTTTTGGGATTATTACAATATTGTATTAAATCGGGAATAAGCCTTATTAATGGCGTCTGCAGCTTGACTTTGTTTTCGTGGCAGGGGGTGGGCACGCGGATAATGGCACCATTAAAGGTAAGGATGTAATATTGCTTGGTGTGACTTGAGGCCAAAACTGGCTCTGGTAACAATGTTTCGGCTCTTTTGTTTGGGGAGTCTAAAGATGTTATGATAGTTGGCTATAATAGCGAGGCGAGAGCAATAATAATTGATTCTAGTCTGAGTCTATTGTTTCACTTGTATGTAGCTTAGTTTGTAATATATATATACAGAGAAGGATAGGAAACCATCCCACATAGTGAAAGAGGGAAAGAATGAAGTGTAGAGACGATAACCCACCGAAGTCGAGAGGCTGACGCTGCACCTAGCCAATAAATGCCCCTATTTAGACCTTCACCTATCTAGGTCTAGCCCTGAAGCCAACTGAGAACTATTCGAGTCACTAACCATGTCACGAGGTCCTAAGAAGTCGCAAAAATAGTTAAAATAAGAAGTTTAGTATCCTTTGATGTGTATAGACTAGACTACTTGCATAAATATACTAGAATCTTCTTAACTAGAAAAAAGAGAAAAGGAAAACCATGGACCCTTAAAAGCACAAGAAAACTATTGGCTGGACAGAACTTGTCGCGTACAGTATATACTGTTAATTAACTAATAACGTTGATTAACGGCATCGCTTTTCCGTGACAGACCTGATGAATTAACAGTATATAAGGGCTCTACGGGACACCAAACCCTGAATATAAGTGGTTGTTACAGTGAGAAACACTGGAGGCACGCGTATAGGCAAGAGGGCTATCCTAAGGGACATAAACATAGGGATTGCTCTCGTATATAGTTGAGTAATATCTAGTAAGAAGGTTGCAGAAGACCTTTGGGAAACAACAATGGTCTATCACCTATGCCAAGAAAGGGGTATATTGAAACGAAGCGTGCAATATACACACAACGCACTCTAGAGGACTGGCCACGGCCATCTAAATCACTTCTAGAGATTTGGGGCAATAAAAACGAGCAGTCTAGTAAAGCAATGGAGTAATATTGGTGTAGCAAACCCCTATATTGGCCGCCTAACAGCCTAGTCGGCCGATGTCGAGAGGCATCTCTTGTTGGCCAGCCGCATGCCTTCCTCTAATAGAAAACTATTTTCTTTTCTAGCTAATAAATAGAAAAAATGAGAAAACTATGGTCTTGATGACCTAATCAACACGACCCCCTGCAGCAGTGTCGCACGCACTGTCTCAATATCACAAGAAGATTACGACGCAGCGAATACGCACGACAGGACACCCTTCCGTGGGTGGCTACGATCTTGCACGAAGTATTAAAACGAAACATGTGTATTCGAAAAGAATCTTAGTAGATCTAAGCTAGAGATAGAATTTAAAGTAGAAAACCTGCCTGCTACCTAAGTAAAATAATTCTTTAAAAGTATTGCTTGAAATAAATAGGAAAAATCAACGCGAGCTCGAAAAACTAAGCCTTATCAATAAAGCCCCTTCACTTTCGACGGCAGGTTTACCCACACTGTCACAATATGTCCAGCAATTCGAGCCAACCATCACCAAACCAACCAGGCCTCCATTGATAAACTCGAGGTTGTTTGTGGAGTGCCAACAGAATGCACAACTAATTGATCAAACGCAAATGTAAATAGCATAATCTCCATTTGGCTTAACGCTATCCAGATTTGCTATGTAACACCCTGTCTGTGTTATTGAGTGCCAGCTAGGAGCTTCTAAAAACCGAAACTTTGGCACTTAACGCAAACTCTTAATAGCATCATCGTAGGCTTCAATAATAGGCCCATAAAGGTCAAAGTGGTTTGCAGGAGTGTCGAAACTTATCTGATATTTAATCGAGGAGAAAAGGAGGTCTCGGATCTTCCAGCAGAGAGGCTTAACTACATCGAAGGAGTCTGGGAATTCCTCTAGAATCTCTCCAAATCCGTAGTTGGTCATGTATGATGCTTTAATCACTGCAATATCCTTGGAAGTTCCGTGAGACCATTTTTGCAGAAGGCTAACTGGAGGCTGCATCTTTACCCCTTTCTTAGAGTTGAGTTGGTGCTTGCTCCATGATTCAAGCGCGCACATCCAAAGCAAGACGTAAAAAAAGGATTCGAGATCGTGGCGGTAGGTATGGTCCACACCTTTCCCCAGCACTTCTACTGCCATAAACTCGATCGTGCCAGTCTGTTGCTCTGATTTTCTGGCGCCACTGTTTCTTTCTTTAGCTAAATCAAGGTCAATAAGCAAACCTTTAAAGCCGTCTGACTTTTTTGGGTTTGAAATGATAATATTATTCGGAGAAATGTCGCGATGGAGGATTTGCCCGACCTCGTAAAGTGATAGGTGTGCCCGGATAGCATCTCGCATCGCCTCTAGCAATTCTTTAACCGAATTAAAGTCGCTAATAATACGACCGACCGGTGATATAACAAGGCAGGAATAGATCCTATCTTCCCACTGTTGCTTGATTTTATCCCCGTCTTGGTTTGTTGTATCGGTTGACGACTGGTCAGAAAACCCCTGGGTCAGGTTTGGTTTGCGAGTAGACCGTCTTTTATTACGAGGCGTGCTGCTAAATGTATCAGAAAACTTTCGTTTATGACCTAATGTCTTTGCGCTACCTGCGCCGGACGATTGGTTACTACTCTTCTGAAAGTGGTAGGGTTCGGAGAACCGCAATCCGGCCCGCAGCTCCGCAATAGTAGTGACCTGGCGATATCCGACTACTTTCGCTATTCCTTTCACGCCCTTGTCTTGTGCCCGCTTTAATTGGTTCACTTCTAGTTCTCGTTTAACCGGCGCCCATGAGAACTTGGCGACTTGCTCGTCCTGGGTTTTATAACATGCTGTCCCACGACTTACGATGGCCCGTTGCTTATTTAATAGGTCGGTTAACTTAACCCGTATTTCTTTGCCACCACGGCTGTTACCCGTATTATGTAGCGTAACCTGTTTGTTATCGATGAATATATCTAGACCTAGAGCCGCGCGATCCATTGTAGCGTACCCAACAAAAGCTCGTGCAAATTTATGTGGTTCTTTATGGATATCGAAAGCGCCCGAGCTGTAAGGCCCTGATCGATCAAAAACCCAAAGCTCCATAGTAGAGGCGTAAAGAGAGAACGCATGGATGAAGCGACGAGTGGGTTGGGCGGCAAAAACGTTACGCACAAGACGTGTAAGCTGGAGAAAATCGGCCTCAAACCTATCCGAGTCGAGTAACCTTTTCTGTTCTCCGACAATTAAAACCGTATTATAATTCGAAACATCGCTGGACTCGGCTAGTACAGCATGCGGTTGAAAAAATAGTTCCATGCGGCCTTTCTGTTCCTTAGAGTCAAAGGCAGTCTTAGTCGTGTAGAGCTTGTTTGCAGCACCGGTCAAGCAACGCTCTTCTAGCGAGCAGAGCCAATGCCACACGGGTTTCTCATCCGGAATAGCCGGGAAACCCTTCCACTTGCCGTCTCTGTCTTGCTCGGCCATGATTCGGTGGAGCATCTGTTTCGGACCATCTTGCCAGATGTCAGGGTTGAAGAACTTGTTCCAGAACCCGCCGACACCGCGGAAGGTACAGTTTTGAATCTCGGAGAACAGGTCGTTCTCGACAGCTCCGCTGGTTGCACTGTCATTCAGGCGGTTGGGGCTGTACTTGACTGGCGTTCCATCATACGTCGCCGCGATACTGAGACGCCGTGGTGTACGAGGCGTTGTGTCAGTGTCAGTATCGTGAAGGCCGAGTACGATAGCCCATATGTTGGTGTCGGGGGTGGCGGCAGAGACGGCGGCAACGAGGGGTGTGAACCGGTCAAGGTTCCGCGTCCCATTTTCGATTCCGGTTACGGCATTTTGGAGTCTATGTAGCACAGCACGAACCGATGGGATGCTCTTAAGGCAGTCCGCTGCGTCGCTACTAAGAATCCTAAGAAGGATGCGGGCTACGACATACCTCGAGGACTCCTCGGTACGATCTTGGAGGGCGGCACGGATACGGCCGAGATCGAGTGGATTGTCCGCGATGATCTTGGTCTGATCCTCGGTCAGAGAGATCGTTGGACCCGGGGGCGCGTCGTCTGTAGTATTTGTAGGCATGGGCTGCGGTGGTAGCGAAATGGATGGATCGAGGACGCGACGCGACCTAGCTGGGATAATATTTATTTATAGGCGAGCGGGCTAGTCTGGGGTTTAGCTTTATATAGCCTGAGACCTGTGTAACAATTAGGGGGGCAACGTGCTCCGGGCGTTCCGGGCGTTCAGCGGTTCTGTTTCCGTTAATGCGGCGCTAGCAAAACAGAGTCCCGGTAGAACCGGAGACGCTACCGCAATGTGGGGGGTCAATAGAGCACTCTATACGGGGTTATCAACATTGCATTACTATCGCTGATGCTCCCCTTATCCTCTTCTTAAAAACATGAATTGTGAATAGACTAACTTCGAGAAACTCTGTTCCTATATATATGCGCTTTGCTCGTCTCGGTATATCTAATATGATCCAGGATGATGTTTAAATGAGGTGCCAGCTCCTTCGCTAACAAGCCCACAGACAGAGATGCAGGAATTCAATTAGAGTTTGGGCTGAACCACGAAGCTTCGTGTATTTATTTCTTTATTCGTTTATTCTACGCCTCGGTGGGAGGCTGAATCAAATCCCAGAGGATGCCGACCCTGCCCGTCTAGACCCTCATCCCAAAACTAGTCCCCACCTTAAAAATCCTTACGCTGAGTTCCCCTTAATTTCTTCTCGAGAATTGCTTGAGTCTTGTCTAGCGGCTTGCGTGTTCATGAATTGAGAAGAACATTCACGAGGATTCTCGCCCTCGTAATAATAGTCGGCGTGTTGCACTTCACGTGCTTAAACCACGCTCCAGAAGATAGCCCATTTCGGGTCCAACACGTTCCACACATAAGGCATGCCCCGATCGAGACCGTTTTCATCAAACCCGCGAGCGCGCCACTGATCACTTACGGCGAACATATCCGCCTTGAACTTAGCGGCGGCCGCCCTTGTCTCCTTGTTCAGCCTGCTTAGCATCGTTGCGTCGTCAAACATATAGGCGAGGGTCATGTTGGTGTCCTTCCAGCTCGCGCGGTTGCCGGCGGCGTAGGTAGCTACTTGCCAAGCCGCGGCTTCAGGAGTCGGCATCCATGGCACTACAAGGAATCCAAATATTAGAAGCGGGACTAGAAATAAACACACTTATATAAATACGTACTGATGTCTGGGATTGCGCCCTTCTCAGTTGGAATTGGCGATTGCCACCCGGCTGTCGTAAAGGGGAGCGCCATGACATCCAGCTGGTTGCCGTTTCCGCTCATGATAGCGTCTGAAGAAATTGCTAAAGTTAGAGAATGGTCTTCAGGGGGAAGCATACGGGGCTTCTTTTAGGAGATGAGAAAAGATAGCTAGAATAACACATACGGACGATAGAATTGAGGTAGGCTTGATGCGTAAGAATCCCGATGATGTCGGCTTTAGTCTGAATCTGCTTGGGGAAGTCGTGGACTTTTCCAGGAACTGTCTCCTTCAACCAGGCTTGTAGTTCTCTGTCGTTGGCGACAGCTTTATCATTCGTGTAGTATGAGTTAATAAACGTGGTAAAGAATTCCACGAGAATGTTCATAAGGACGGAGCCATCTTCGTAGCTACAAGGCCCGTAATTAGCTTTTTTTTCTTGGTCCTCTTCAAGAGACTTCCGCATATTGATAAGCACCTAGGGGTTTAGGGATATACCGCGCTTGGGGCTGAGCGATTTTTCAACTCCAAAAGTTGATGACCACAATAAAGGCAGGTTCATAGTTCACTTACAAAGGGTAAGACTTCAAGGCAGGACCGTATTTATAGTCAATCAAACCGCGGTTTCTCAGGCTTGTAAGGAAATAGTTGCTCGAGTAGTTAGACGTCTCTCCAGAATCATACACCTAATCAACCAACATCTTAGTAAATTTGCAGATTTATGAGCCTAATCATCTTGAGAATTTGCACATACCTGATTTGCCCATGTGCGAGCAGCGTCGGCCGTCCATGGGTAGTATTTCGGGCCCGTGTCTCGCGAGCCATTGACTAGACTGTCCTGTAAATTCGGTCGAACGCTCCAGGGGAGGTGCTCAACTATTTATCCGAAGTGAGTATAATGGTTCTAAAGGTAGGGCGTGCTTTGAAAAGAAAAGGCGCAAGGAACTTACTTCGGTTGATTAGTCCTAAGATAGGGTGGTTTTCACTTAAGGACCTGATAGCAGCCAAGTAAGGAGCTTCCGCAGCCGAATGTGACATTGTGGTGTGGCCCCAAGTGCTTCACATTAGAAGTCAGTAGCTTGCCCAGAAAACCATGTACGAAAACGTAGTACCAAGCGCCGTCTCACATCTCTCCATCCTGAGAAAATGATTCTAGATTCCAGATTTTTCGATAATAGAAAAAGGAAAACCACTTTGAATGTTACTTACGAGTGCCACCCGTCATTCGCGTTGATTGTCATCTTAGCGAACAACCATTCGCCCTCTAAATCCTTAGGGGTATAGACGAGAGCCGAGTCCTCCCGACCCTTAACGATAACTTTGATGGCTAGTGGGAGGAAGTCGCCCGCATCATCTATGTAGAAGTATGCCTGGCATCCAGCGCCGTAAGCGGTAGTTGCCTCCTGGTCCTTCATCTCGGCGAAGTCCTCCGAGAACAGACGGCCTTGGGCATGGAGTTCCTCGAGCGAATACCCAGTGATTGATCTAGATATTTCCTCATCAACGGGGAAGAGTAAAGGGTCATCTCGTTGTACGCGGAAGAGTCTGTAAGGAATAGAGGACAGTCTCATCATAGAAAATGTCCGGTCGTCGGTAGAGTTGGTTAACATGCCGGGGAGTGGGCCGCTTGGAAGCGATGTTGTCCATTGGTTGGTATAAACCTTGGCGTAATCGTCCAAAGTAGAGAAATTACCCGCCTGTATCGGAATTAGCAGTGTAATATGCCTCACTGAATAAAGATGAGACTGATGTGTCATAGAGGCAGTGTCGCTTAAGGTGTTGGCTTAGAATCAAACACGAAGCATGAAACTTAACATGGAGATGTAGACCCAGGGAACGGTCTGCATTCTGGCAGGGGCTCGCTAGGGAGCTCATGAAGAAAGTCGTAATAAGGTTGTATAAGGGGTAAAGACACGACCATGATGGATAGCAACCACCATCGTCAAAGAGAGATATGACAGCATCTTCCTAAAGCCCCCTTGACGTAAATTGGGTATCAAGTATACTTCATATCGGGGTATGAGAAGGGTAGAAAAATGTGATATATATGTATAAAAGGAAGGAAGTGAACCGTCTGCTGAGCACGACATTCATAACAGTTATTTGAACTCACCGCAATGACGGCCTCCACGGCCAACGCCGTCTCATTTACAATGATGGCACCCAATTCAAAGACCGGAGGAGTCCAGATCGCACTCTGCTCCTGGATCGTCTTGTTGGCAAGCACGCCGGTAGGGTAAGGGGCAGCTCCGAAGGGGAACGTTCCATAGAGCCAGCCTTTCCGCTTCTCGTTTATCTCAAGTGTTCTGGGTACCAAGTTGAGCAGGTTTGGAATAGCGAATGGTTGAGGTAGCGCGTCGGCGATGATAGCGGGAGCAGCTTGCGCCGCCCCTGCGAGCAATAGGATCGAGGCGGTAGACTTCATCGTCTCCTCTGCAGATAGTTGATTTCACACGGGGACGAGACCTGGGATCGACGGGCCGCTGGTGCAATAGGCCAACATAGAGAAGCCGCATGAAGTCGAGAAGGGTCTATCATCTTATATAATAGCTGCTCTCATCGCTCGCAGGGCCTAGAGTTGCGGCCTGAATGCGCACATGAGCACACAGAAGGCGTGAGCAGCAAACGCGACACGACCTTCTCATTCTGTATGCCCCCCTTTACTCCGATAGGCTTTCTGGGACGCCGAGAGAAGGCTTACTCGTACAGGGTTTCCGGGGTTACTCGTCAAGTTGGGCCCTCATCGTTCAGAGTGGTTTCTTCGCTGCCGCCAACATTGAGTAACAACATCTCACCTCGTTCACCGCCTGCAGATGCGACTGCAGATGCGTGCGCACATACACACAACACCATAGCTACACAGGGACAGTACGGTATGGAGGAAGACTCTTGGCCAAACACGATCGGCGCCGAGGGTAATTTTCCTCGTGCCAATCTAGCACGCACCTTTCGTATAAGGTGTGTGCCGCAAACGATGGGCGTGTACCAAGGTTCTCAGTCGAGGTGGCTTGGCTGTGCCACAGCGGTACGTGGGACTAAAAGCTAAGGTTCGATCCTCGATTGCACGATAATATTCGCTTCTGTCATGATTCTATTATCACGAGCGCGATGTAATCTCGTGTGCTAGAGCGGGCGCCCCATTTTTTCGATCCGCAGCCACCAGTGGTGCCGGACAAGTCTGGGCAGAAGCTTGGATGAAGCTTGGGTAGGAGTCGGCAGGACGACTGCCGGGCCATCTGCAGCCGCCCACAACTAGTCCACACCGGCCTAGCACTACAATAATGTGTCCTAGGTAATTACCTAAGTAGGTAGGTAGGTAGGTTAGGGACGTAAGTATGCAAGATGGTACAGAATAGGCGCAGAATACTTGTTGTAGAACTGAGTGTGGCTAGTCTATACCATACAATATTACCGTATAGCTCATCTATAATAGACTATCTAGGTAGGTATGTAGCGTTCTGTAACAAACCCCGGGAAGAAAGCCTTGTGGGTCTTTAGGTAGGTTAGGTACTACTTATCTACTAGCTGTATAAGAACATTAAAGCAACTTATTTATCCATCTATCTGCATAATAATACATAATATGATAATACATAATATGCGAACAGAGCACGGAGCAGCACACGGGGCACGGAGTACCCATCTGGGCAGACCCGGCATTTAGGTATAGGTATAGGCTACTCTGTATAGCACATCTGTCTCCAGTCTATTAACCGAAGTGCAAAGAAACCCGGTCCGCAAAAGATGCACACATTGCAACGCTAGATTGCTACGCAGAAGACGAAAGTCGCCCTATCTCATGTGTGTATGTATGGGTATTTGTATGCGAGTGCAATGTATTATGCAAGGTGAGAGCGACAGTTCAAGAGGTGGCTAGTGGCGTAAACTGTTTCGGTTAGATCAGGCGGTCGTGTAGTCGAATTGCGAGGCGGCGCTTCATGCGGCACAGCAAGCTAAAACTTACTGTACTCATCTGCAAGAGTGATCTACGGACCAATCGTGAGTATAAGGGTGACAATGGGTCTTTTTCTCCCGCTAGAGAGCTTCTCTAACTGTGTGGATTAGGTACTCTGCGAGAATTGCGGGATCTGGCATTTGAAGGTAAATTTATTGTCCATGTACATCATGCTGTAGGATTTGCACCAGTTGCAACATATCTATTGATAATAGTTGAGTACTGGTACCCAACACGCATCTACGTGAGATAAGTGTCAGGTAGGTAGGTGGCTAACTGTTGTTATCATCACGTAACATTTGGGGTTACTTCTGCAATCTTATACCCCATATATAACCCACGATACAGGTAACTCTCCTGTGTGTCTCGAGGCACGCGATGGAGAGGCTGTTATCATGATGTTACTGTACACAATGCGTGTTATGCACATCGTCACACTGCACAAGATTTCAAATTCTGTCAGAGAAAGAGTGGACTAAGCGCTTACCATGCTTAGATCAGATATCCCTCCGTACTGCATCGGATCTACAATGCCTACATCCAGGCCTACACTGAGCGCCAAGCAGCTCTGGGGGCAGGCATCTGTCCCAACTTCATGATATTTCATCTGACATCCTCGAGCATCCCCGGATGCATCTACCGACATGATGTCAGATGACCCTGGTAGTGTCGACCCTGAACTTTGAGGAGCCATATCCCACATCCCACACAATGTGTGTAGGTCAGTAGGTATCTATGTACATACTACTGCTGCCTGAGGATATCCCGTGGAGCATGGGAGGGGGCATGGTTGCAATAGCCACTGGCATGGAGCCATGGGTATGTGTTTGCGGGCTCTTACCTATCGCGTCGAGTTACTCCTCCATTATATGCTATCCCATGCAACGAGGGGCCTCGGAGTCAGACTTTCGGGCACTGCGCGCTTCTGGCCCATCATAATAGAGAGACCATGCTGCAGCCGTAACGTGTCACGCCCTCTGAGTCCAACCCGGACCTCTTATTCAGGTTGTCTCCGATACACAAAGGATTAGGTTCTGACGCACTATAAGACTCTTTCCGGATGTGGTCTTCGTGAAGTGTAACTATAATACCTCAGCCTACATATATTGATGCCCTACTCTGAACACCAGCAGTCAGCATTTGCAAGATAAGGAAGCGGCAAAGCTCGAAGACGCTGCACACTTTCCTTATTCATAAAATGATTTGCATTGATCTACAGACTTGGGATTTGTCCAGTTCTGATGCATTCTGGTCTATTTGGCTGAACTCACTTACGTTGTCTATATCATTTTAAAGCGAGAATCGTGGATGATACAATACTAAGCCACTGTGAAGTCGAGGCTGTAGGTTAATCGTCCCTGTACACTATGTTGGAGCAGTGCAAGTCATCAGGATGAGACACCATTACTAAGAATCGAACGAATGTCATATCATCTCGGCCAGAGCTTGTACAAATAGAGAGATGATGGGAACACTATTGTCCTCCTCAATGGATTTCAGATAGGCTTGCGCCGGCTTCGTTAGGAGATCCTGCTGATCACATGTTAGCTTAGCGCAACTTTAAGACTATCTATGCTGAGGGGTAATAAATCAAAACCATTAAGCCTACAAACGTTGAAGAGATAGGATGGAAACCTCCAGGACTGAGGTTTTGGGATCCGAAAAACGTAAGTTCTATACTATTTACTTAAAACCCATCCCCGTCGATTTTCATTAGTCATGTAGCCGTCTCTTTATGCTATGTTAAATAGGTAGTCATGTGTTTATAGTTATGTAGCACAATATGGTCTTATAATTAGTAACATTTTTATATAAATGTTCTTAGAGCGGATGAAAATAGGACCCTATGAAATCTCTCAACAATAGTGTATATCCCTGAAGCAAGTATTAAAGACTCCTACGTCCCTCTAGTCACATCTCTTATTGTAAGCACTCTGTCCCTCGGGGCTCCCACCAACGTCGAAGATAGCTAGGCTGTGGGAAATGTAATCTATATTACGATGTAACGCGCTAGTATGTAATAGCAAATTGGCTAGAATTTTCGAAGTACGTCGCATGTCCAGTCGGGCCCCAATACCTCAAATAGCATTTTGCCCACATATCGTGCTAGAGATGTGTCCTAAGTTTCGGCTCCCAGAGCCATGATAGCAGTGTTATTGATTTAATCAAGCATAATTTCTCCTCTGATATTAGCAGCGTCGCTTAGATCCGTAGCCGGTTTTTTTTAGCACTTGCTTCATAAGACGCCCGACCTAGAACCCGCCGTCATTCGTCACCTTATCAATGATCCAACACTAGTAAGGCCACTGATCTGGGCCGTAATCGATTAAAGAAACTCCTTTCTTGCTTTCTATCCGTAATCCGGATAGAAATTGATAGACATATTCAATCATATCATTAATAACATTCTAGCTCTAAGAATAGGTCGAGCTGAGGATGGAATTCGCCACAGACTTCTCATCTAATAGAACTAGGTATTGGATAATTTTGAACAGGATATGGGTGTTTGTTTGGGAGTGAAGCTCTTAAGCCAATTCAAATACGAACCATTCCGTAGTAGGATGATTGATGAGTTTGCCTTGACGGCAGCCGTTAGGTAAACCATGATGCTACCTAGGTACGTTCATACATTGAGTTTTTTTTTTTGAGGTTACATGGTACAGGAATGGTTGTACTTCGCCCCTATTTCTACTTGTCTTGCACTATAACCGTTTCCTATTAATCGATCAATATTTCATCGCAGACGTGCTAAAGTAAGCCTGGCCAACAATCCCCCTTACTCCTCGTAGCCTATTTACCCGCACTACCGCAATATTAGAGATGAGGCAACAATACGTGATTGTGTCTTCAAATCTAGTTTACCTTGATTTTCTGATATTGCCACGGTCCTATATATAGGACTTATAAACGGCCATGGTTCCCACGTTTACAGCGTCCTCCTTTTGGTAGTGTTGTGGTTTAGCGTTGTAGTTATACTCCGTGATAGGAAAGAACTTGTTACTGAGAAGTTTGTTGTACGAAATTGATTCATAAAGATGGGCTTATCTATAGTTAAAGCGAGGTCCTCGGCTTACTATAAGTGCGCTAACTTTCTGATAGAGCTTTAAACCGCCGAAATTCCAAGGATCCTACATAATTTGTAGATGCCTAATATAAGCTGGGTTAGGGGATATTCTTAATCAATCCTATAATTAGATATTGTATTAGCTCATACGTTTATTTTAACTTCTAGGGTTAATTAAATCGAATATGCTTTGAACTTGAACGATATGGAAGACGCAAGGCACGCAATTGATCATTAACTAGAGCGGAGGTCCATCGATATCAGAAAGAATGAATTTAATTTCCGGTTAGCTAAAATTAGAGGCTTTAGGTACGTCGAGCATGGGGAACAACTAAGAAAGTTAGCTCTTTTGCCATACGGCTGCCTGTTGTGGATCAACTGACCCCTATTACTAACAGAGGGAAAAAAAACCAGTTCCAGCAATAGCTTAGAGAGACTAAAAGTGTGTGCAACTTAGTAGAGAAATCACTCTCATAACATAGAATTTTTCTCTTCCTTATTCTCAGACACTGCTTAAGGCTGTCTGTAGTCAATTAAAAGGACGGGATATAATTGTTAGTGTTGCATAATCGCGAGGCACTTTTGCTAGCTACTAATCCTATCTGAATACACCACGTCCTCTTTATTCTACAAGCACAGAAATAGCGACCTGTATCTTTAAACTTGTCTTCGTTTCGCAAGGCTATTCTATCCTATGATATGAATATCTACGTAGTTGATTGTTGAGAATCTACTGCTCTAGCAACGAAACCGTAACACAATATCCTAGAAGCCAACTCAGCTCAGTGGTAAATGTGTGTATCCAAAAGGGGCAAACCTAGATCTGTTGTGTCCAAGGAGGTGTTCCACGAGCCCAACTTACTTAAAAGTCACCCACACCTCAAACATCTGCCACAGTCTTCCCTCCTCCGTCGAACGCGCCTCGTGCAGCGAGATTAACTCGTCGGCATTGGGATCTTCATTCCGTGCGTGCCCAAATAACTTCGTCTTGACCTCGAGGGCGGCGATACTGTCCTTCCACTGCGGCTGGCCGCATACATCGCGCCAGAGCGCCTCCCAGGTCTCTCCGTTGTGCAGGTATCTGTACCTACCATTGTCACCGCGCAGGTGGCGATCGGGCTGATAGCCTCCTCCATGGCCCCCGAGGATTAGGACGGGTGAGCCAGTGTCTTTTCTCAGGAGCCGCAGAGAGCGGTTGGCGATGCGTTTATGCTCGTCAAGGTCAAAGAGATGAAACACAGCCGAGATGTTCAGGATCGTGACCTTGTCATTCAGGATGTTTAGTTGATCTTTTGACGGGTCTGTAGTGTCTGCGAGCGCATCCCCGGGACATAGAAAGTGGTCTCGCGGAAGCTTGTCTGCGTCACGGAAAAGCTCGAAGCCCAACTCGATGAACCGTGGCTCGATGTCGCTGGCCCAGAGTCGGTGTGGTGGCACCCCATCGGAGGCGAGCTTGCGCACCTCTTGTCCGAGACAGCACCCGCAGTCGAGAAAGAGAGGTTCCGGCTTTCCAGAGACGGTAGGTTCACGGAGAGGATCCAAGACGTGTTCTTTATATGCTGGGTGTCGTGAGAGATCTAGGTCTAGAAAGCGAAAGGTGCCCATGCAAGGATATGGGAACTGGGCGTAGGCCTCGTTGCGTAGCTTCGTGATGTGAGCGATTTGTTCATGCTCAGGGACGCCCGAGTAAGAGCTCATGATCTTGGACATGGATTTCGGAACACGGTGCAATGTATCGAAATACCGCTCTCTGCGGTCGAGCTTTGTGGGTGCCGTGTTGGCCGCCATGCTTGTTTGTTCTCGTGTAGATAGTGGTGAGACGAAAAGGGGACAAGGAGAAGGAATCAAGATAGTTTCAACACCACCGCACTTGCTATGATCGATTTAACCGGTAGCTACATATTCCATGGCCTCCTGTGAGCTACTTATAATTCCGGCTCCTGGTTAGTGGATATTTACGCGTGTCTCTGAAGTTGCCATCGGCTCCGAAGCGGCTAGAGAGATGCCTTGTTCGATACTGTAGCTTACGGCTTCGGCAAACCCTCAAGCCGCTGCCGCCGGGAATTAGAACGTTCGTTAAAGGCATCTCCTACCTATGCTGCTGGGTATCGCCGTCGATGTCGGGTATACGTGGAAATAGCGTGCCGCATTTACCTGCGGCAGTGTGTAGTAGATAGATGTACGCGTACTTACACAGATAGGGCTTGTGGTACCTAGGTGCGGCGATGTAGTACAGTAACAGTACTGGGTACTCGGGTACGCACAGGTAAGGTAACTTGCAACTCGTGGGGCTAATGGCGGGGCACTTCTACTAGGTACCTCTTATCGATAGCTGGGCCCATATTTTTATTTTCCTCGTCTTCGATGTTGAGGTTGAATTGCTTGCTGTAGATGCCTACCTCAGCAATGCCTCAGTAACCCAATTGTCTACTCCACAAATCCTTACGCCGCGACTGCAAATTCCATACCCAAACTTAAGTGTCCTACAACTCCAAAGTATACGAAGGCCCACGGCGGGTTCTCTACCTGACATGGCGGGCAACGAGGTTAACATGCCGTTCATACGGAACCTCGCATCCAGCGGTTCGTCCCTCCTCGCTCACACCCACGAAGCAAACCTCAAGAAACCACCCCTTACTCAACCCCCATCACTAACAGAACCCTATTAAAACCCAAACAGACCGCAAAACCCGCACCGCAGCCCTCGACAGCCTAAAAACCTTCCTCGGCGCCCCGACAACGACCTCGCGCCTAGGCCCCCTCGACTTCCTGAAGCTCTGGAAGGGCCTGTACTACAGCCTCTGGATGTGCGACCGCCCCATCCCACAGCAGAACCTCTGCGCCGACCTCGCCGACCTCATGACCGTGCTCCCCGAGCCCGCCGTCGCGCCCTGGCTCTGCGCCTTCTGGGAGACGCTCGGGCGCGAGTGGACCAGCATCGACGCGCTGCGCCTCGAGAAGTTCCTTCTCCTCGCGCGCCGCGTCCTCGGCGCCAGCCTCGCCTGGGTCACCTCCACCATGCCGCCGCCGTCGCCGCCGCCGTCCGAGGCCCCCACGACCGCGGAGGCCAAGGAGGCCAAGGCGATGGCGCGGAGGCACGCCAGGAAGGTGGACGTGCTCGTGGAGACGCTGGCCGCCTGGCCGCTGGACGCCGACGGCGACCTCTCGCGCGTCCCCGTTGGCCTGCGCCTCCACGTCCTCGATATATGGGTTGACGAAGCCGCGAAGCTGGGGCTGCTGGACGCGAAGAAGACGGGCGAGGCGGGGCGCCAGTTCCTGGATAGGATTGGGCTGCTCGTCGAGGCGCAGACGCGATCTACGTGTAAGCCCGTGCGCTTGCGGGCGAAGGAGTCGCTTGCGGACGATCGGTTACCGTGGAATGCGGACGAGGCGGGAGACGATGAGGTGGGCAAGACGGTAACGGGTTTTGCTAAGGATTCTGACGACAAGGCTAGCTGGGATGGGTTTGATGACTGATTCGGATAATGGGAGAAAGGAAAGCATCAATGAAGTGGCAAGGAGGGGGAGCGGCATAGGATCTAGTGATGGATGTGCTGCTGCTGCTTGGAGTTTTGGCGTTGGTTTGGATATATCCTCCTGCGGATTCTTCTATTCATCTACGGGATTGCTACCTTTAGCTATGACAGCACACACAAAAAACGACAAGATAACGTTACGGAAGAATCCTCGCTGTGAAATGGTATTCTCGATGCGAATACAAGGTGTGTTGTGAACGCTCTGAATCCCAAATATCCATCTGAAAAGCAAGTGTAGTCTATAATGCTCGATAGCGCTGCTTTCGGTTCTCAAGCTCCCCAATAACCTCTAGTCCTGAAATCATGTTTGTTTTAAATGGGGTATCTCTAGTTCGATTATCGTCTTCGATTTCTGCGCTATTAGTATTGTACAAGGCAAAGAAGAGATGGTTATACACATTTATGCAGACTTTTCCCAATCTGGGGGGCCATTGGCCTCGTATCGTCCGCTCTTGGAGAGCACCGTGCCTAGGCCTGGGTGCACCTCGACTTGGAAGGGCTCGAAAGGGACCCGCTCGCCGTCGATACTGATGTAGCCATCAGCCTGGTTGCGAGGCGTGAACCGGTAGGCGACGATTTTGCGGTATGAAACCAGGGAGTTGTCGAAGAATTTCCCCGTCTCGATGGATGTCATCAAATCGATGTATTTGAGGGCGGGAATGTCGCCATCGTTGATGACCACGTCCATCAATCCATCATTCATGCAGGCGGCGGTGAAGAAGTTGGCGTCAGGAGCCATCCATGCCATCTATGCTGGGTATTAGTGACAAATGCCTAGCTTGGTTTATTTTTTGTGGAGATAGTTATAAGGGAGAATCTTACATTTCCACAGTAGAAACTGCCTAGCTTGTCGTATGAGGTCGTCTGCCAATCTTCGGGTATCTTGTCGTTGACGGTACCGAAGCGCAACGGCGGCAGTCCTTCTCCTGCATCCGGCTTGGTGTCACTGGTTGATAGGGAAGATTCTGCTGTGCTCGAGTCGCCGTCCTTCTTTGGGGATTGTTTTTCACCGTTGCGGATTTGCCTGTAATGAGCCTTGATCTGGTCCTTGTTCTCCAGCTCAACCTTGACGGCGATATCACAGGGGTACACCTTCTTGCTGAAGATGCGCTGTGCGATACCTACATCAAACCGCTTGGCGCCCAGCCACCGCATGTGCTCGGTGCCCAGATCGCACTCGGCGATTATGCCAACCGACTGGCTCAAGAAGCTCAGCAGCCGCCGCGGGCCCTGTGTGAGGCTCATGAGGTCGACAGAGGTTCGGATGCCCTTGACCACGGCCAATGCCGAAGGTCCCGGGAGATGCGAGCCGTTGAGGTTGCAGCTCAGGGCATTGCCACTGCCGCAGGGGATATGCGCCACGGCCATCTTCTGCAATGCGCTGCGAGCATCTGGTCGTTTACCGAGCCCGTTGAATACCTCGTATGCCAATCCGTCGCCCGAACACACTACCACAACGTCGTATGCGTCGATATAGAGAGTCTCGCAGATGTCGGTTCCCTGGCCTGGGTACGTCGTCATCACTACGTCAAGGGTCATCTTCGCGGCCTCGAAAATGGGCTTCACGTCGTGTTCCCATATATGAACTGCGCCTCCGGGGCCAGCATGGGGGTTTACGAGGACCTTGGCGCGTCGCCGCCGTTGTGCCTGGCCATATGCGCGGTTAAGGAGCGTTTCGATCCATGCCTGGGCCGTCGCTATCGGGACATCGCCGAGCGGGTACCGGAGTTTCTTGCACTCAAGGTGTTTCTTGGGTTTATCCGTCGCGTACTCGATTACTACCTCGTCGCCGACGGAGGCCCAGAGGATGTCATAGTAAGGGAGGGTGCTCTCGGCTGGCAATTTGCCAATGGCGATGCCGCAGTATCTGGTTCGATTGCGCTTAGCTAGATCTCTGTCTACGAAGATTGGCTGTTAGTCCAGGGCGCATGCAAAAAAGGGAGACAACATCTGCGCTGCACTCGTACCTTTGACGACCAGCGCGTCGCTCCCGAGGGCTAGAGTGACCCCTTTCTTTAAAGTGAGGACGTGGCCTGGAGCTGTTTCTGGCGCCAAGCCGATCATCTCTGGCTCGGCCATATCATTGATAAAACAGGAGAACGAGTGTCGGAAATGATCCAATTAATAATAATAAATCAAAGCAAGAACACAACTGAACTGGTTCCAATGCGCGTAAAAAAAAAAAGAAAAAAGGAATGACTGGCTAATAGAAAGGTCTACAACCGAAACAGGAAGGACTGAGGCATTGTCGAAGTAAATATCGAATCTGGCGATAGGTAGGTCTCGTCGCACCGAACTAGCGTCCTATCTCCGACTATCTAGCTTTATTAGTGCCTACTGCCGGGTGCCGGGTACCGGGTTCCACTAGATGGCCAAGTGTTGCCTTGGAGGTACCTGGGCAGCGTGCTCTCCGTGAGATTATTGGTCGTGGTTGGTGTTCTGTAGTAAATGTGCATTGGTGATCTGGTGCAAATGGTCATTCTAGATCACCTTGTAAGACACCTCGGTACCTATCTAATCTAGATAACTGACGCACAGACGCTTCCCTGTATATATCAGTAGGTACCTAGGTAGGTGCTTAGATAGGTAGGTACCTAAGGTACGCACGCATCGAGAACCCGGGTAAGGTGGTCGGGGGCGCCGGCATTTCCCCAACTGTTACCAATATTATATCCCTTTGGGTGCTGTTTCGGCACCGTGACTTAAAAGTTGCATACCTAGTGGGGCCGGTCTCAAGGATGATAAGGGGGGTAGGTGCGAGTGTGAAGAGGAAGGTGTGGGGGGTAATGAGACCACTACAGTTTTACTGGCTTCTGTACAGCTACAGACCAATACAACATCCTTTTGCCTGCCAAGCAGCTATTCTGCATATACCCAATAAGAGTATAAATAATCCTCGAAGAATCGTTTTATTGGGTGTAAACTCATCTCGATTGGCCCCGTTATTCCACTTTCACAGTCACGGTGTCGAAACAGCACCCAAAGGGATAGCTATTTCCTAAACCACTATCTTCACGTGTAGGTCAGGTTTCGACCATTAAACTTAGAGGCATGTTGGTATTTTGCCAAAGCTATAACTATACCCAAAGACTAATTATGGTATACTAACTAGTAGGTATGTGCCAAGAGTAACCAGTCACGCATAGGGGTGCGATCATATGCTAGAGATATATAAGGCCTCTTTGATATATACTGTAATGCCACTTATACCGTAGTCTATATATACACGACATCTATGCCGATACTAAATCTAAACAATACACGATGCTAAGCACCAGCCGCTCTACTGACTCAATGTATCATCATATCTTACTCTCGCCCGCCCCGCGAGCCCCTGTGTTCCTCCTCCCGTCAAGGACCATAGCCACATGGTGGCTAAGCGCCACCATATCGCCCGTGTCGTCGTAGACGATGACCTCGTAATCATACCGCCCGTTCTTGATCTGCTTGAGATGCACGCGCACGTGCAGCCACTCCACGCCCTCGGGCGGCAACACCTTCTTGATATCCAGGTTCAGCACCAGCGTCGGGTACCAGAGCCACGACTGGTCCTCACTCTTATTCCCCGCTGCCCCCTGCTGCTGCCGCATCAGCCCCTCGATCATCTGCGGCCACACGTCCGCCACAAACCCAATGCCCTCCATCGGGAACCTCTCCCCAGACGCGAGCCGCACCCACTCATCCACCACCCCCGGCCTCGCCTGCCCAGCGCGCGGCACATGCATCAGCACGCGGCTCACGGCCTTGCGGCGCTCGGCATGCGGCATGTTCCTCAGCACCACCCAGTCCGCGTCCTCCCCCTCGGCCGCGAGCCTCGCGAGGTCCCTCGGCGCGGGCGGCAGCGGCGGGTCGGGCGCCCACCCCGTGCGCAGCGAGAGCCCGCGCTCGGCGGCCATGTTGGCGTTGGTGACGTACACGACGACCTCGTCGCGCCCGTCCTGCGCGAGCGCGACGTGCACCGTCGACGTCTGCCGCCCCAGCTTCGCGTCCCGCACCGTCAGCGTCGCCGGCCCCGCGCGCGTGCGCCGCAGGAACTCGGCGTGCAGCGTGATGGTGTGCGGCTGGTTCTGCTTGGCCAGCGTGGTGCCGAAGTGCGTCGCCGCCGCGCGCAGCACCGTCGCCGTGACGACCCCGCCGTGAGGCACTGTGTGGCTGCGTCAGTTACCTGATGCGTTATCTGTGTAATGGGTGAGTTGGCTGACCTGAACCGATGCACCATTCGGGAGGGAAGTGAGCAGTGTATGTGTGTGAGCCTGTGGCTTTCACTGCCGTGGCTTCGGCAAACGTCGGTGCCATGGTGTCTCCCGGGAAGTAGTAAACCGCACGTAATGCAGTATTCTCTTCATATGTTGTGAGTTGTGCAAGGTGAGCGAACCATAGCGAGTGATACTGATGCCTTGGAATGCTATCAAGGTAAATACTATCTACATACATGTTCATAAATAATAAATACCTGGTACTTACTACCAGGGATGTGGGGATTGGTGGGGCCCATTACTCTGGGAACCTCGGTTCAAACTAGGAACTGTTAGATCAGGGTGATTCTACCCGTAGATAGTAGTTCTTAACATAGTTTGTTGAGAAATCAATATACCTACGCCGAGGGAAAGCTCTCATAGCTCTGTGTTGGATACCCGAGAAAGGTAACGAATTCGGTTACTAGAGACTTGGTTATACCTATGCGTAACTAGCAGAACCTCCGTTAATTCATAATTGACACACATAGGCAGCCATGAACTCGCTTCAATGATTTACAGTGTTTTTTGAATTAAAATTTTCTATGTTTACAATTTTTATTAATGTTAATAAATATATCAGCGCAACATGTGGAAACTGGAGAGTCATATGCTCTGCACATCGCATGGTATAATAATGCAACACGTCGAATCCGAGAATATCCGTGCAGTGACGCCGTTGCCATGCCTTATAAACGCAAATAGCCGTTGAATTTTGGATATATCTGGTTGGCCAAGTCCTGCTCTTTCATATGCAGCGGAGGGTCTGACCTCATGCCAATGTCCGGAAACCTGCCCATTTCTGACTTTGAGGAACTCGTGACGAAGGAAAACGCCTGACCATTCAATATTGGTCCATTTCATAATACAATGCTCAAGAAAAAGGAGTAGAATTTTCTCGAGACAGACACGGCCCTTCTGCTGATAGACGAAAATCACCCAGGTCGCCCCTAACGTCTCTGTCGCTTTTCGACAGGCCCTCCAAACTCCTCGCTTCGGCGCTTCCTATTTCGATGATCGTCACCGCTTCGAAGCTCTCGTCGGTCACCGCCCCGTCCGCTCCCACCACGGCTGATCTCCTCGTGTCTACCATTTCCTCCATCTCCTCGATGACGTAATTCCCGCGGTCCATCACGCCCATTGCCCATGATTTCACCCCGAGGTGGCAAATTCTCCCGACCTGCAGTCTGTTCTCGTCCAGATCTACGTGCAGCGTCTTTCTCCCCTTCTCTTCCATGGCCAGATCCTACACCAGATTTGCGATCTCGATATTCGCGGTGGTCTTTAGACCGATGGTCTCGGTCAGCACTCCGCTCTCGGCTACTTCGACGTTGGGTGCGAGACGGTCGATCACTACCATCATGCTCTCTGCGTCCACGCTCATGTTCATTTCGACTAGACCGCTCCTTGGAAGGAAACGGATCGGGGCGTTCCGCAATGGGAGTCGATACCGGTGAAGCACCTGTGAGGACTTGAGCATCCGAGCCTGCCAAGTTAGTCCTAGACCCCTTCGTGCGAACATTTGGACCTCCTTGGAGAATGCTATTGATCCCTGAGAGCTGTCTGCGACCGTTTCGAGACCGATCGTTGGCAGCGGCTGGTCCAGTCGGTGCCGACATTGGGTTGTTGTCGGCTCCAGGCGCAATTGGCAAACTTGTTGGGGACGGGCGGTGAATTGGTGGGACACCAAGGGGAGGTCGGTCTGGTGTTTGCAGCGGAAGAAGAGAACGACCGCCCTGGTGTGGATTTCCAGTAGTCGAGACCTGTGGACCTATCTGGGCCATGCGATCCGGATGCACGGATACTGGAGTTGGTACCGGGGGTGCATATGTCGATTGTGCAGGTGGTGGGTTTCCGACTATGCCAGCATTCAATTGTCTTAATCTCTCTGGATGCATACCCGGTAGTGCCGCCGGTCCAGCAGGAGCTGATGAGCTTGAAGAGGGAGCATGCTGCAACCCGTTCTGGTTACGACGCTGCCTAGACGACGAAGGCCCAGTAGGGGGGTGATATCTTTCGGGAGACACTAGCCTATTACCATCATTACCTGGTTGTCGAGGCTCAGGCCGTGCCTGCGGAATGTTCGCAGGGCCGCGGGTTACATTACGGCCGCGACCTCTGGGTCCCTCCGGAGGATTTCCCATGTCGCCAATTGACGGAATAGAGCTGAGACGGCCATACTCAGGATCCTGCATATTGAGTCTGCCGTGTTCGGGCTCACCCCGGGCCAAAGGAGCTTGACTCGGAAATGCGGGCGACTCTCGAGGCCGCTCATTCAGTGATCTATCACCTTCATGGTCTGCCGTCCTGCCGCTTCTTACTGGGGTTAACTGTGATTCATTTCGCTGGTCGCGGCCAGGGGCATGAGACTCTCCACGGTGCATACGGCGTTCGTCGCGCGTAGGATCGCCACCATGAGATTCAGAACGATCCCCACGTCTTGGTGACGCAACTCGTGACGAATTGCGGTCTCGGCTATCCTCACGAGGATGCCGGCCATCGCTTAGCAGGGCCACTCGCGCTGGATTCATGGTAGAGGAGCGGTCGTCAGGGCGATCGATAGTACGATCGGTAGGGCGATCAGCATTGATAAGCCAAGCACGTTCGGGGTTGACTGTTGGTCCTGGAGATTCTGATTGTGAAGGTGGTGGCATGGCCTTCACAGGAGCTGGGATTTCTCGTATATCTCTATTAGCGTCAGAACCCCGAGGTATGTTTACACTTAGGGGCGCTCTATCCCGTGGCTGATGGAGATCACGATCTTGTAGACCAGGTTCCATCCGCCGCGCAGACTCGGAGCGATGAGGTGGCCGATCCCTATCAGACCGGTGAGATTCACGCGTGGGCAGGTCTGGTACCCGTCGATCAGGAGGAGCCTGATAATCTCGCGGCCTTGATGGACGAGTGTCCTCTGGTAACCTGAGCGATCTTGGATCGCGGGGATCCCTAATATCCCTAGGCCCAACGTCCCTGGGTTCCCTGGTTTCTCTCGGATCCCTATGATCTCTTCCATCTCGGTGATCCTTATGATCACGAGTATGTATCGTCTTTATTGTGCCGAACTGATCATGAGTAAAGTGCGCTGGAAAAGGTACTTCCGGTCGGCTCGGTAGGCTATGCATTCCGCCTTGCATTGAGGTTAAACCAGATGAGCGTCCTGATTCTGACCGTCCACTAGGCGCTGTTACAGAAGAACTGGGCACCATCCCTGGAGTTGAGGGCCTACTAGGAACAGGCTTTGAATCCGCCTTCTGTAGCACAGGTAGCGGGCCTCTACGTTGTGACGATGAAGGGCGTGTGAGAGATGCGTCTCTTGCGTTAGATCCCGCTGCCTGAGAGGTAGCTAGAGAAATATTCCCGTCTCTAACTTCGCCGTCTTCTTCTTCGGTACTAGGCTTCGTTCGTGTAGACGCACTGTAAATTTGTGAGATACTGCCAACCTCTTCTCATGGACAGTATTCTTTTTCTGGCTTACCCTGCAAACTGGGATTTGAATTCTGAGGCGTTTGGCCTGAGAGTTGAATGTTGAGATGGCTTGCTAGTTTCTGTGCCTTTTCTATCATCCATGGCATCACCGCTCTATATTCGATTAGAATGATTCGGCATTATTGTCTTGTCGTAACTTACAGTATTGGGCCGGAATTCCTGGACCATAACCCATTTAGTCGATCGTTTCTTAAGAGCCGAGATTGCGGTATTCGCAGTAACCGCTAGATCTACCCGATGACCTTGACCATCGTCACCATCAGATTTAGTGGCAGCCTCACGCTCAGCAATCTTAGCCAGGCTAGCGTTCAACTGTCGGCCCATAAAATCTACCGAAGGGAAGTATTCGAGACCAGATTTTAGGATCGTAATCGCATTCCGAATATGCATCCATTCAGTATCGCCAAGACAAGTTTTGAGAGCCGCAAACAGGTTCCTATGCCATGTCCATAGCAGATCACGGAATTCATCATGCGCCATGAATGTAAGTGGTTTCCCACTCTCGTCTAAAGCAGTTGCGAAACCAAACCTACCATGCCCAATGGCTTCTTTCTCATATGCTTCCCGCTTTGTGTGCCAAATAGACAACTCTGCGAGCGTAAGCTTAATGAAACGGCCGAGGAACTCAGCTTCCCGGACAGTACAACCGAATATCATGGATCGTAGTCGATTGACATTGAATAGACGGTTATATAGACTGGAAAGCTTGAAATTCGAAACACGGTTGAAATGCAGGAACCGGACTATCCTGTGGCAAAAATCGGCATCTGCAGGTGAGAGGAGAGTTCGGGGTAGCAGGCACTCTTCAATAAAAGTGTCGACTACCGAATCAGCTTTGGCAGAAGAGTTGAACCATATCGGGCTCTGTTTGATGAGCAGAAGTTTCGTTTTCGTCACTCGTTCCTTGCAGATGCTCGCTTCATCGGGTAGTTCTTTGGAAAGGCGCTCAATAGCGGCCATTTTTGCCTCTTTTCGATTTGCGCCACTACGACTCATGTCGCTCCGGTCTCTCTTCAGCTCATCGCGTTCCTTGTCTAACTTTGCGAATTCGGCCTTGTAGCTGTCTATCGGGACATCGAGGTCGCCAGTTTGGAGGGCCCAAAACAAGACGAAAAACTCCGGACTGATCTTATTCCATGTGCTTTGTGGGAGCAATGGTTTAACTGCTTCGATGATAGGGCTGAGAACATCAAGGAAACGGTCTGATGATTGGCCCTGGACAGCCAAAGGTGGTAGCTGCTCATCTGCGCCATCTACCAACATCTGTTCTGAAGACTGATCCGTTATAATAGGCCTTGCCGGGCCATCACCGGCATCCATTGGCGCATCCACATCGCCGTCTACCGCTTGTTTAACGGGTACCTTGTCGCCTGGGCCCGTCAGATAGTATGTGAGACTTGCACGACCTATCATGAACGCAAGGTTGGCATCGAGTCCTAGATCTGTCATGAGTGCAGGTATGCTAGGCACCCGTGAATCAAAGTCTTCTGCAGATAAATTGTGGCGTAGCAACTCCATGTATTGTACAAGAGCTTGCTGAGAGTCGTCAACTACAGTTGCTATGTATTTAATGTGCGCTTCATCTTCAGGTAACTGATAAATTGCAGATTGTCGATATTGCGCCATATTGATTAGCAGTTGCGAAGCCATATTCGTTTGAAGTAATGCTTTCATGAGTCGAGAGGCACTCCTCTCGGACTCATAGCGCTTATCGCCTAACCCAATGAGAGTTTGACGTCGAAGAAGCTCACCACCGCTGAGAGCAGATAGTTGACCATCCGTGAAATCAACGTCTGGAACGATACCAGCCATAGAGGTGATCAACTCTCGAAGAATTACTAGATCAGTAGAATTGCCGTCAGCCACCTGTTCGTTCACATACTGTATGACTGGCGTTGAATCCACATTCTCGTATCGTCGGAAGACCTTTCCGGAAAATTTAGAAAGAGCCTGCAACCACCTGCTCGTAAGAAGGACGGACGTCTCTTGTGTACGGCTTCTTTGTTTGCCACCCAGCGAGCTGAGAAGCGACCAGACTAAGACATCATAACCTAGCTCCGTGAAATACTTTGTGCATTCAACAAAAGCTTCAATTAGGTTCGTATAAGCCTCGATCTGATCCAGAGCAACTTTGCACACAATTCCGGGAGATGATAGCGCAATCTTAGCTAGCTTCTTTGCAGACATCGGGATATTCTCAAGTGATAATCTCTTGAGAGTTGCGAGGGTATCTGACCGAGCAGCTTTGAATGCTTGCTTCATAGCTTCAAGACGTGATATTGACCCTTCATAACACTCTGCATAAATATTGTATCGGACTTGCGTTGGATAGTTCTTGAGAAGGTCCCAGACTGCCGCTACGGCGTCAACATTCGCATTGGTGAGACAGAGAGACGGAACTAGAGTTCGGCGAAGCAAATCTTGCCAACGAGAAACGTTATGTTGGGATTTATCCTGTGCCAGACTCTTGACACCAATGCTCGCTATTTTCTTGACAAGAGTAGGGTCTCTTCCGATGTTTACTCCGGAAATGTTGAGAAATGTGTGGCATAGCGTGAACACATCGTCGACAGTTTGACAGGCAGGAACATTATCCGACCACTCATCAAGGTAAAACCGATACAGGATACCCTTGCTAGTACCGTCTGCGTGTGGCCATCTCAAAACTTTGATTGGAGAACCCTCCACCAACCTCAAGTTGCCTTTAGGCATACCAGCCTGGTCTTGTGCTAGATCAGGCTTTACAGTTGCCTCAGTTATAGAAATAGTACTGGTGGGTCGAGAGGCTTCGTAGACCTGGTTGATGGAATGAACTATGATGCGGTTGATTGCGGGATAAATTTCGTCTGGATACGCTTCAGGGAGCCAAGGAAATCGACCAATAATGAAAAGGGCTTCCGGGATAGCACCAACGACGAGAAGATGCGACACGAGGTCCGCCTTTTGAGCCTCCTTGGGCTCGGGTAGACTTGTTTCGTCTTCCTGGATCTGGCCATTCGTTTCTTGAACTTTCCCATCAACTTTGACCGAATTCGACTCGCGCACTTTTGACATTGTTGGAAGAGTATCATCTGTTAGTGCGCCCGCCATGAGTAGCGCGTTTGGGGCGCCGCCTTGTCTGGCATTCCTCTCCTTCTCAGCAATTTCATCTTCTCGGCGGCGTCTAAGTGCATCCATATCCTCATCTGCAGGCCACAAGTGTGTGTACAGGTCCGCCAATGAGATGAACCCGATCTTGATGAGAAAGGCAGCCAAATAATACAGGTTTGCTGGCAAGGTTTCGCCTTTGTCTCTGGCGTCGGATGTGTAAAAGCGAAATTTAAACCCGAGAAGTTGGGCTGCAACTCGGTTGCCACAGGGCGGGAGGGTTTTGGTAGTCTTCATCCATTCAAATGCCGAACCGTAACTTGAATCAGATTCCGAAATACTTTCTTGTAGGCGTTGAAGTTCTGCATCTTCAATCCGTCTCCCCCCCAGCTCAAAGAAAGCATCAAGGTGTATCTCTCGAGCTCTGTTCCAAAACGCGATATCACGCTCATGAATTTGATGCTGGAGCTCAACCTGGAGGCCTTCAACGTTGATATCTTCATTCTCGGTTAAAGCCCACTTTGGCAGCCCCCCAGCAAATACTTTTTCCGCATGTTCGATTTGATTGTGTGGCCACCATGAACTAATTCGGAGTAGTCTGGTGAAGAATATTAGATTTCTCAGCATTGTGGCGGAGAAAACATCAATGACCACATCAAGGACGCGACCAACGTCCAGATCAAATGTCCCGATTAATGCTTTAATGCGTTCCCAGCTTGCCTGAACGAGCGCAAAATCATGATGCCCCTGAGACTGGTATGGCGTTCGATATAATTCTGCCGCAAGTTTGGAATAACCCTCTGACTCCTCCCTCAGTAGGTTATAGTTTGCTTGGCGGTAAAGTTGATTGGTGGCATACTTGATGCCGAGTTTAACAAAATTGTCTCGAATCAAACCAAGTTGTTGGAGAGCCGGGGCATCAAGTACTTCACGCACGAGTTGCGGTGATAGTTCGGTCGCGGCGATGAAGTCTCGGAAATGAGAGGTAGATGCCGCATCATTCGAGTCTAGGAAGACGGATATGGTGTCCAAGAAAAGGGTCTGAGCATCAAAAGTGAAGTTGGCGCCAGAGTCGCTCTCGGTTGCGGGCCCGAGAATCTGCTTCATACAACTTCCGGCATCACTCGGAGTAAGGCAGTTCTCCAGTACGGCGCGTGTGAATTCTTGAGAGATGGTAGAGATCTCCTCGATGTCTTCATCACTTCGTGACGTGATTCCGTGTTCGATGACCTCCTGTCGCCCGCCTTGATGCCACGTAGATAAACGAGCTTCGGTCAGGATCAGATAATTATAATTCGTTGAGACAGGTACTCGGGGATGTTGGGCAAGCTGTTGGGCGACGGCCGGGGGCACAGGTTGGGTCGCGAAGGGTGCGGTAGGTGAGGATGAGCTAGAGGGCCGAGCAACAGCGGGTGAAGCAGGAACCCGATGGTTCGATCCAGTCCCGACTTGTGGCCCCGAGGAATCGCGGCGGTCGGGATTTCGCCTGGTATTTCTACCGCCGCCAGGGCCGCGACGGTGTTGCGATGCATCCTGGTAATCCCTATCGTGTTGGCCCAAGCCAGTATCTGAAGGACGATGTGGTGAGGGCCGGGTGCCTACCTCTGAAACCCTATCGTTGCGCTTTCGTTTTGGAGGCATGGTGTATTTAGAGTTAAGACTATGTGACAATGTTGGTCATTTGGGATATTATGTTTGGAGGATTAGATGAATGCTGACGTAGGAAGGTCGAAGAGGTGGGCGTAAGATGGAGCGTCGCATCGGCTGAGCTCTCCCTAGATTCAACGAAAGCGCTGTGGGTACAAATCGATGTGCTTGGTTAAATTCTGATGATGTTGGTATCGGTCGGGATTGTCGAGACAAAGAATAATTAGAGAACCGGTTACACGAGACGGCCGTTAGGTGACAGGAGTGAATGAATGAATTGCATTTATGAAGGAGTGAGAAGGACAAAGAAAGTGGAAATGGAGGTGGGCAAGCTCTCAGGGTCTGCCAGCGACCATCGTCCTTCCAAATGTACAACCATCCACGTGCACAACAGCTGCACTAGAAGACGATTCGTAAGAGACAAGGGAGCTGCTTATCGAAGTGGCGGGCGTGGTGGTTGTGGTTGTGGATGTGCCGGCTGTCGTGCGGACGGTTGTTTCTACGAAGAAACTTGTCGCGCGTTGGACAGTTAAATGAGGCTAACTTGTAATAAATCGCGTGGAGAAGAGGATGGCAAACGGAAGACGCAGCCTCGTGGAGCTTTGACCAAGAAAAGTGTGGATACGTACATATGTACATAAGTGGGTACTGCATATGTAGATACGCACGCTAAAGCTCCATGTAAGTACCTAAAGTATAGGGTAGGCAAGTAACTCCTAATCGGTACGACAATTGAAGTAAGGGCTCTACTGAGGCATTAAGCTAGGTACCTTACAGCACCTGTATTCTATATTCCGTACAGGCACGTCATTCTAGCAATCAATTCTAGCAATACATACCTGTTGATTAGGAGTGTTCTGTACCCGCATATGACTCAATTCAACCCCAGTGGAGTGAGTACCTAAGGTACCTACCTAGGTGTAACTTAGCGATAAATCTCCGGGCATGGCATTGGTTGATTATACTCCTTATGTAAGCCAAAATTTCTTATTCTGTCCATAGCTGTGAAAGCAGTTGTCGTTATAAGGATAAGGCATGCGGGTAAGAGTATACACACGAGGTCAGGATATGTAATAGGGAATGATAGATCTATTCGGGATCCGCCATCTAGGGGTTTGAACTTGACTTGCCACAAGTATCGATCGATTGATCCCTTAACAGAAACGAAATCCACGCTTAACATACAAACGGCGAAATCCATCGTGAAGCCGAGAGTACACCGTGCTACCTAAACCGGATTCCGCCTCCGCCTCCGCCCTTGCCTCCGCCTCGCAGTCAAACACCGACATGCGGTGCAAACTTTACATTTATACCATATGATGCTACCAGTCATAGACTCTTCATTCAGAACTCCTCTCATAACCCATCAAGCTCAACTCCAATCAGCCAGGCTCCTGAAACAGACGGCACAATCGACACAGCATCTTTCTCACTATTACAATGACGTCTCAGGAGAACGGTAAAAACGGCTCTACGCCAAAGTACAGTGAGTCATTCTTATTCACTCGTTCATATCTCTCCGTCCCCAGTCAACCTGTCCCCATGGCTAAACGTTTCGTAGCAAGGATACAGCAGCAGTCTGAGAATCCGTTCGCATCTCTGATTCCAGATCAACAGATTGCCATCATTCCTAGCTTCACACTCGAGTCAGGTGTTACGCTGCACAATGTGCCGTTGGCTTACACGACGCGGGGAAAGCTATCTACCGGTGCTGATAATGTCATGGTCATCTGCCACGCTCTAACCGGCTCAGCCGATGTCAGCGACTGGTGGGGGCCGCTCATTGGGGGTCCTGGTCGTGCGTTTGACACCTCGAGATTTTTCGTCGTGTGTATGAACAGTTTAGGCAGTCCGTATGGTACGGCGAGTCCAGTGACGGCCAAAGATGGCGATCCTGAAAAGGGAAATTACGGACCAGAGTTTCCCCTGACCACCATCCGCGACGATGTCAAGTAAGTGCGGACCGCTCACACCAAGTTGCGGCTAGACCTTGCTGATACGATATAGTCTCCATAAATTGCTTCTTGACGAGTTAGGTGTACGTGAGGTGGCTGCAGTCATAGGTGGCTCTATGGGAGGTATGCTCGTTCTCGAATGGGCATACTTTGGCAAAGATTACGTTCGGTGTATAGTTCCCATCGCAACATCGAGTCAACACAGCGCATGGGGAATTAGCTGGGGCGAAGCCCAGCGGCAAAGCATCTACGCCGATCCGAAATACGAAGATGGGTATTATACATTCTCTGACCCGCCTGCCACTGGTTTAGGAGCAGCTCGAATGGCTGCCCTTCTTACCTACCGAAGCCGAAATTCATTCGAAGCTCGATTTGGGCGGAACATTCCGGATCCAGCCCGGCGCCAAACAATCCGTGAAAGGCCGCGGCCGGCCACACCATCCGAGGCCCATTTCCAGATCCACAATGATGGTCATAAAACGAAGAGGTTGTCAGCTAGTAGTAGTCGAACGAACACACCATCTCAAACGTCCAATTCTGGAGAGGCCACTAGCGTGTCCTTAGACCCTCAGTTCTCCGGCCCCAAACCAGGCAGTTTGACCGGAGGCGAATCGTTCCCTTCTTCGACATATTTCTCAGCCCAGTCCTATTTGCGGTACCAAGGAGAGAAATTTGTGAAGCGGTTTGATAGCAACTGTTACATCGCTATCACTAGGAAGCTGGATACGCATGACATATCTCGATACCGTGCGGAGAGCATAGCGAAGGCACTGGCACTAATTGAGCAGCCCACGTTAGTATTGGGAATTGAAAGCGATGGGCTTTTCACTTTCGCCGAGCAAGAGGAATTGGCAGAGCACATCAAGAATGCCAAGTTGGAAAAGATAGATAGTCAAGAAGGTCATGATGCGTTCCTGCTGCAGTTTGAGCAGGTAAACAGGTATATCCTCGAGTTTTTGAGCGAGATACTGCCAGACATCATGAAGAAAAGCGGCTCGAATGTGGAAGCGGCAAGTGTTGGGCAGCTATTGAAGTCCAGTACTTTCGGGGAGGCGGAAGTCGAGGACATCATTGCATGGTAAGGAGGAAACTAGAATGATAGAAACGACTCTTCAACATAGAGTGCTTGCGACCAACGAGCAGCGAGTGAAAAGGGTGAGAATTTAGAATTAGCATGACTTAGCGGTGCCTTAGATCTCACTCACAATATCCCATGAGGTCTCAAAACATCAACTTCGAGCAAAAACAGACTTAGGTCTTTGTTGTGAGCCCTTTTCGTGGAGTGCGCCTCGAATAGATTGTTTCTCATAAACAATAGCGGCAGTTTCTCTGGCGGTTCTAATGTGCCTCAATAGGTTCTTCTCTTGCGGTCCCAGCCTCGCTGGTTTTCGCTTGCATTCCGCAGGTTCTAGAAGGCTTCGATCGGATGCACACGCACACCACGTGCGGGGAGGCAGCCGTGTCTTATTCAATACCGGCAATTGGCGCTGCGACATTAGTGTATTTTCGTACCCATTCTTACATGGTGTCTGGCCACTGCAGGAACATGGTCATCAATGTGTACTACATACTATATATTCAGCTGGGCGCTAGCACATATCGCCTGGACGCACTTCGATCGGAACAAACTTTCAAGCCTTCTCGGGCTGACAGGAACTGTTCCTTCGATCAAAAGTCCTAGCTGCCTAGTCTTACACCTTGGCTCACTGAACTGAAGCCTTTCTAAATGATTCGACTCCACCAAGGAGCGCATCATGAACGCTAGCGAGCGCCAGTGTCTGGGCACGTTGCGCGGCACAAGGCTCTAATTGGCCTGCTCTTTTCGAGACCCGGGGCGACATGCCATCCCAGCGTAGTTGAGGCGGTAGGCCATCATACATAGGACTTGGGTGCAACTGGTAAGCAGTGAATTGTCCAACCCCTGTGCTAGCTTCGGCCCCGTTTTCAACCCGTACAATCGGATCTAAATCCTTCCCAGCTGGCGCTGGTACGCTAGGTTCGACGTTCGCAACACCAACATGACGCTAGAATCACTAACAGCATTCGGAAAGTTGGTTTCAAAGAGAAATTTATGCGGCTACCGTAGCCTTCGGTGGCGATGGCTTTACGTCTATTCGCCGGTCATAGCATAACATGGCGTCTAAGACTCGAGCTACCTGCCACATTCTGCAACACTCACGCACAGTTTGTTACCGACTATCCGCTTAGTCTTCATAATATGCCTCGATTAGTTAGTGAGGATTCGTCGCAGACCCTTACTAGATAGGTACTATGTATGGCACATGCTATCTATTATTTTAGTGCCTCGGCCGAAGTGTCGTCGTCTTCTAGAAGGAGTTAGGCGAGGCCCAAGGAATCTGAATACGGGTTTGGCACCTATGTACCTATCTAGGTAGGTACTGTATGTATTTGAAAGCAGCATATTGTCGTGAATACCTATCATAAATGACGATAACTGATGATGCAGGAGGGGAAATATGTACATACCTATATAAGCAGAGGAAGGCTACCGGCTGCTCACCCCCGTACTCGGTCAGCAAAAGGTACCCTCGACCGAAAATGATGCATTGATGCTGCACTGTAACACAGTATTAAGCACCTGGCTTGTGTGGCCCGGCCAATACCACCATCCTCGGCCGACACGTAATGTGTGTAAAGCAACGGGAACAGTCGTCTTGGCCCATAATGCGCCGCACGCTTTTACGTATGTAATATCCATATTAGGTATGTGGCTAGGCATTCGTCCATCTCCATGTCACGCTATATTGGAGTCGGTTAGGACCCATATCGACACAAGCAGCTACTGTGAGCCGAGCACGTTTCCGAGGAGGAGTGCTGTACTGTAGTCTAGAGCGTGGGACCAAAAGTAGCATCATTCAAACGCCCTCGGTGTGGACTATGAGACTTATAATAACGGCCAAGCACTCGCGGCGACATTGCGCCTCGGAACTGGGTAAGCCACCATCTCTTCTTACTTGTACTCTGCTCGGCAGCCAGGGCCAGGTGAATCAGGGAGGCTTTGAGACCTGCATTCGATCATATCTGCGGTACATTATTGGTCAGACCTCTCCATTGCCCTGTCTTCCAGGATCTAGCCGTGCCGTACCCTCCTGTATTCTGTACCCTCTCTCTAGCCAAGCATACGCCCGCACCTTTGGGTCATCGACCGTGTGTAGGTAGGTAGTATCAGTGCTTATTCACATCCTACGGGATTTCCGCCGTCTCCGGAACCACGAGGCTTCGTTTATCCCCAGAATCACAAATACTGTCCTAATCTATCCTTCTTACTCCTTCTACCTCCATCGGATTCAGAAACCAGGGCGTCGAACCCCGCCTCTATCAACAGCAAACGGCCATCCCGGCATTCATAGGTCTTGCGCCTATTTCGATCTGACTGGAATACCCCTCAGCCTGTGATCCAGAACTCTGATTCCTCGGGCTGAGGCCGCCTTTGCCGAGCACTGCGCCATGAATATCGCATAGCCGAGTTTGGTGCGTGCTTGATACCTCCTATACTGGACATGGACCCAGCGCTTCAACAATTTGCCCTTAATACAAGATCAAAGGAACGATAAAGCACTGGGTCTTCGCAATGGAGCCTCTACCCGAGCCGATGACCCCCATGACGTACGAGCGCACGTATGGGGGGAATCGCGCTTTTCACAACTTTTTCAACGACTTTAGTCACATCCAAGACCCAAATTTAAGACGGCGACTCGCACTATCTGAGATTGATAAGATTCCTTTCGGCCTGTATCATGTAAGGGCCGTCCTCGTCGCCGGCATAGGGTTCTTTCTTGACTCATACGACATTTTCGCCATCAATCTGGTGACAACGCTGCTAGGGGTGGTTTTTTGGCAAGGCGATCCTAGCGACAAGACTAATGGATATGGGGGCAATAATGGTGTTCTACCGGTCCCAGTGAGCCAAGCACTAAAGACGTCGACGAGTGCCGGGATCGTGATTGGACAAGTCGTCTTCGGTTGGCTCGCTGATACATACGGCCGACGGAAGATGTATGGAGTCGAGCTCGGCATTATCCTTGTTTCTACGCTATGTTGCTGCCTTGTCGCCGCCAGCCAGGCCGTGAGCTTCACGGGTCTGATGACTTTCTGGCGAGTCATCATGGGGTAAATCTCGTACACCGTCACTTCGCAAGTCCGATCCGGCTAACCATGAACTCAGTATTGGGATTGGAGGCGATTATCCTCTTAGCTCGGTCATTACCTCGGAGTTCGCGCCGACGAGATGGCGAGGCGCAATGATGGCGGCTGTCTTTTCCATGCAGGGCATCGGCCAGCTCTTCGCCGCCATTGTCGGCCTCATCGTGACGGCTTCGTTTGGCAGTATCTTCAAAGATGCCTCGGGCGTGGACAACTGCGATTACGCCTGCCAAACAGCCGCAGACCGCTGCTGGCGCATCATCATCGGCGTGGGCGCCATCCCGGCCGTCTTCGCTCTGTACTACCGTATCACGATCCCCGAAACCCCGAGGTTTCAGTTCGATGTTGCCAAGGATGTGGAGAAAGCGGCGGCCGACATCAAGGCCTACTGCGCCTGTCAATCTGAGGGCGAGGTCGATGAGATTAAGCAGGCCCGTATGAAACAGATTGCTTCTCCTGCTCTCGCTATCCCGGCAGCGTCGTGGAGAGATGCATGCGAATACTTCTCGCAGTGGCATAACGCCAAGGTTCTGCTCGGCACGACGCTGTCGTGGTTCTTTCTAGTAAGGACCTATCTAGTAATGGTGTTTGATGTCATCTAACTTCGTCGATAGGACTTTGCTTTTTACGGTCTCGGTTTAAACAATCAGGTTGTCTTGCAGGTCATAGGCTACGCCGAGGGCAATTCGCTACATGATATGCTCTATCGAGGGGCTGTCGGCAACATCATTTTAGTCGTAGCAGGATCCCTGCCTGGTTATTGGACGTCTATCTTCCTAATAGACACCATCGGACGGAAGTCACTTCAAATCCTCGGCTTCTCTATCCTCACCATCATCTTTAGCGTACTCGGTTTTTGCTACCATCAGTTGGACAAGGGGACGTTGCTCGCCCTTTACGTAGTTGCGAACTATTTCTTCAACTTCGGCCCGAACACGACCACTTTCATCATTCCTGGAGAATGTTTCCCAACGCGCTATCGGTCAACGTGAGTATTTTTAGGAGTTATTTTCATCCTGAGCGAAATCTAGGCTACAAAATCCTCTTTTCAAGCCAAAGTCATGTATTGAAACCCTCTTATGATTCGAGCACGCATCTCTCATGCTCAAAATTTCTATCACTAACTATGCTTATTGCAGAGGCCACGGCATCTCCGCAGCCATGGGCAAAGTGGGCGCTATTGTTGCTCAAGTCATCTCTATTCCCCTTTTGAGAAAAGGCGCGCCAGCAAACTGCCAGGGAAGCGCCTGCACGCCCTGGATAGACAAGCTAATGCAGATATTTGCGCTATTCATGTTTTCAGGCCTCCTTGTCTCCTTCCTAGTGCCCGAGACCAAGGGCTATACCCTGGAAGAGCTCGCAGGCGAGCGCCCGACATCATATAACTCAGGTCGGAACGGGAGCATCGTCGAGAAGCCCAAGCGATGGTGGAATCACTTCGGCGGCGGCCGGCCAGCAGGGTTCATGTATTCTCGCTCGAGGCGAGCTAGCTTTGGCCCGGGTGGTCGGGTAGGGATTATGACGAGTCCAGAGCTCGCCGCCCAGAACGCCAACTCGAGGAAGAGACGCTTCTGGAGTTCCGGCCGACGAGACCAGAATGAGCTACGCTCAAACAGCCAGAGCTCGACAGCAAATATTGCCGGCCCGACGATAGATGAGGCCACAGCGGTGCCCCCCGGTTGGGGCGCAGGATGGGGCCGAGTAGATCGCTTGGGACAGCCGGTCGGGATGGAGAATATACGACTCCACGACGTAGGGCATCTGCTCGTAACATAGGTATTACCGTGGACGTATAATACGTTCGCCGGGGGGGCATCATATAGGCATGAAGTGGCGTTAGCATAGCATTGACAGATAGAATCTTTTTCATGGAGTTTGAGTGGGAAGACTGGGAGTTCCCGACAATATGTCGCCTGGAAGCTTAAAAAGGCTTCCTACAATAGTAAATACGAATATACAAAACGACGTGCTCTAATATTTACGCACTGGCTATTGAAGAGTATACGACTATTTGGGAGATGTTTGATATTAGACAAAAAAAATAAACCCAACAAATTTACATGTCTCGAACTACTTATACCGCATAATCTTTACACTTTGATAAACCTGCCCGTAGTCACGTCACTCCCTAATTCCTATTGTATACTCCCCATACGAACTAGACACCAGAAAATCTCACTAACAGCGACAACATAGCCCAAATCAAAACGAGCATGCCACCTACAAGCGCCTGGATCCCACCCGCTCACCCATAGAATACAGAACGCAAACCCTTCTAACGACGCATCATACTACCCCCAGAGCAAGGGATCCCCGCGGTGTAGTGAATGCCACCATTAACATGGGTGCTACCAAAGAGTCTACGCTTATCCTACGGGTCATCAACCCCAGTGACCTCTCTGCTCTAGCAGCCTAGAGGGTGAAATCAAGGGGGCTACATAGCTCTCTTTCCTCCCCATGCCAGACCAATGGCAGACCAATGACAGGCTCACGTGTCTAATTGATAAGCAGGCATAAGAGAAGCACTATCTGAACAATTACTATTGAAGAATCGCCGCTCTAGCTTAGTATGTCCTTTTTTCCTTGTAGAGCTTACCTTAACAGTCTCATCTAGAGCGGGTTAGCTTTCTAAAAGGTCGACGATACCATTGCCCTCGATTACAGAGAGTAGATTTCAGCTGCATACTAAACTTACCTATACTACGAATGTTACGGGGGGTACCGTTTCTCCGACTTTGTGACCACGATCTATTTTAACAGACTCACTTTGTAGAGCGAGAACGTTGCTAAACTAGTTCGCACGGTAGACTCCATGCTTAATACTTTCCTATTAGTTGACATTGTAATTTCTAGCGAGCTAGCATTAGGCATATATTTGTGATTCTATATTTCTCCCGGATAGACACACGGCTGCGGTTCTTGAGGTGCGGCCCGCGAAATTGTCACAAGAACTAGGTAAAGGGCATTGCAAAATTACCATCAACATTAAAGTCTATAATCATTTCTAGGATCAATATTATCTCGACTGTTTTCCGTACGGTCGTTTGTTCTGCGGCCGATTGTGGCTAAGTCCTCTTCCGATAGAAATGTCCACACGAGGCGGGGTCGCAAAGCCAAAGCTCTTGCCTACCTGAACGAGGTCGAGCTTGTGAATATCGAACACAGTCCGCAGACTATGGCTGGCATAGGCGTGATAGTAAGCCTTGAATGCTGCTTTGGCGCTCTGCGAAAGGTAGTAGTTCTTGCTCAAGAGTTTTTCGAGTTGCGACTGAATATTGAGAATCTTGCTAGAAGGAAATTCAAATTCCGTCACCGGTACACGGGCATTCTTGAGGTGCGCGAGGAAGCCAACCTCACTTGGTTGTAAGAAAAGTAGACTTCGGCCTTGGCCATTGCTCCCTCTTGCGGTTCGGCCCACGCGATGAATATACCCACGCGGTTCGTCTGGGGGGTCAAACTGGATGACCCAGTCAACTGCGGGAATATCTAGGCCGCGCGCCGCAACATCGGTGCAAAATAAGATTCCTCGTTCGGCATTCCTAAATTCGAAGAACGTGTTGGTGCGCTTTTGCTGTTTTTGTTTCCCATGCAACCCCAGAACAGGTAAGTCGATGTAGTTGAGCAATTCGGCATAATAATCAACGGAGTGGCAACTTGAACAGAATACGATCACCTTCTTCTTTTTCTGCATCTTCTTTAGGAATGAGAAAAGGAGTAGGAACCTCTTATCAGAGTCGCAGATGACATAGCCCTGCTCAAGGCCCACCGCAGTACTGGTATCCTTGTCTGAATCCACGTTAATGTGTAAGGGACCAGGCCGAAGAGATATTCTAGCCAGATCCTCAACTTTGTCTGTCTGAGTAGCCGAAAAAAGCATTGTCTGTCGATCTGAGGGTAATATCTTGACTGCAGAATTTGGTATCAGTGATTGCTACGCTAAGCGTAAGGCAAGTAGGATTGCGAGTACTTCAACTTCCCAAGACAGAATTGAATCTGAATTAAGTTTTTCCTACGAGCCAATAAAGTAGGGGAGGAATAAAAATACATACTTATTTGTTTCATCTCATCTTCAAACCCAACTTCGAGGATCTTATCGGCCTCGTCAATGACCAGGGCTTTCAGGTTTTTGAAAACAAACGGTGTTCTTTGTAGATGGTCCAGCAGTCTCCCAGGTGTGGCGACCAATAGATTAATACCCTTGGAGAGCTTTTCGACCTCGGCAGACCGATTCGCTCCTCCCATTACTATGCCAAATGTCTGGGAGTGGTTTTCCAACAACTCTTTGGCGACCCCGAAGATCTGGAGGGCCAATTCTCTTGTAGGCGAAATAACGATCACGCCGCATCCATTACGAGGCTTGAAGCGAAGCGCGTTAAGGGTCTCGACAGCAGGAATGAGAAAGGCAAGGGTTTTGCCGGAGCCTGTCTTTGCCCCGCCTAGCAAGTCTTTGCCAGCAAGAAGGGGGGGAATAGACTACAGTTAGGTCAATAATATGAACCAAACTGATGATTTGCAGGTAGGTATGGATCTTACACGACGTTGGATTTCTGTCATAGTTGAAAATCCCATTGCCTCGATAGCAGACATGGTCCTTTCTGAAAGCTTGAGGTCTGTAAATAACGTCGAAGGTTCAGCATCGAAGTCGGCGGATTGGTCCTGCTCTAGCCCGGTGCCTTCATCCTCTAGGCTCGAAGGCGACGAGTCGCGTTCAATCTCGGCAGCGGCATCGTCTGATCTGGCCTTTTTGTTTGGTAGAGGATCTTGTTCGTCATGGTTGCGCTTTTTTTTATTAGCATTCGGCGCCATCCTGGTGAACTTTTGACGATGTCGGCTCGAGCAATGTTGATTGATGATGGATTAACTAAGGGTGGCGGCGTTCGCTTTTCGTTTTCGTTTGGTGCGCGTATGTGGTGGAACAGTAAACTACAGCGCAGAGTTCGCGGTTCGTCGCTTGTCGTTTACAATATTGTAAAATTCGTTGTCATCTATTGGTAGATCTGTTGGTAGATTTCGGCATCAGAAACATTTACTTGCCAAGAGTAAAATCTTTGGCCCAAGAGCTCGCTATCTAGACCCACAATCCCCACATGATTAGAGCTGTGGCTGTAGTTGTGGCTGAGATTCCACCATTTGGTGGGGTTAATATGGATATACAGACCATCTCTAGATCCTCGTGTTCCCTATCTAATCTTGCATGATCTACAAAATAGAAAAGTCTGTAAGCCATCAGTAAACCTTCAATATCCTCGCTCTCTTCTACCCTTTATTTTCTCTTTTGATAATTGTGACGCGTTTTTATATCTGGAGGGTTTAATAATGTGAAACTGAGATCGAAAACGATGCTTAGGAAGCATTCTATGCATAACTTAGGCAATTTATCAAGACTCAATTCGCAACTTCACAAGGTCACTTTTGATGCGCAACGATCACATCATCCAGTATAAGTAGGATAAGTCACATATTGAGTGTACATCTATCAAATACATTAGGACTAAAAAAACCACCCCCGCCCCTGTTAGTACTTTAACAGTTCAAAACATAAGGCATAGTTTATTGAACCAAATTGGCGATTTGAGCATCAGGGATATGGTGTTCATGATGAAGATTCGAGAAAAAATTCCACCAAAATCATTTAAATCAACGAGCGGCAATGCAAAGGGATGTATTGTGGACAGTTATGCTGTGATTTCCTTACTTACGCTGGGCTGGCTATTTATTTCTCCTCTGTGGACGACCTTAGTCGAGAGAAAACCATTTCTAAAGGATAGGCTTAGGGATAATGAGGATACAGGTATTTTTCCACCGTACGTTTTTTCTCGGACAGTTTCGGTCTCGAATAAGAACCTAAAGGGTGACGGCTTGCAGTTGCATATTCAAAAATTATACGAGGCAACAGCGGTATTGTAATATTTATCAAGTTTGAACAATAAAATTTCTAGCCCCCTTATTTTCGAGGCGCGGCATTTTGTCCAAGTCTGAGATGTCCCGTCTTCATATTCTCGAGTGTTATATAGATATGCTACCGCTGCAGTCGCTTAACAGCTAATTTTTAAAGAAGACTGGATTCTTTTACGAAAGTGACGTTCTTGTTTACCTATCATTTTGACCTCTGACATGAATATGCACTGGGCCTATGCTGGGTTTGGTGTGTCAAACAATACTCACAGACTATGTTGGAAACTCAATACCAAACGCAAGTACTCACTAAACTCAGCATTCGAAGATTAAGGAGGATCAGGTAGGTTCAGATAATAGTAACATGCTAGCTAATATACCGGCCCTATTATCCAGAGGTTGCTATAGGTAGAATATATTAAGTTTAGAAATTTAATGAGTAAAGATCTGTATTTTTGCTGACTGGTTGTGCTTTTCTTGTTCTCCAAGACGAATACCAAGTACACACAGAATTACATTGTTTCTGAGCTTCAAATAACATAACTATAAGCTAGATGTTGATTGTGTTCTATAATATTTAACTTGTCATTTGTATTCTTGTTGCACACTTGTTAATATGTATCTAGGGATCATGCATAGGTAGATCAGTAGTTAGTCTTAGGTTGTCTTAGGGTAGGAGTTGTGATACTAAACAACTTAGGTATGAAGTACTTCAAATAAAGTATTAGCAAACTCAAAGTTGATATATTGCCATAGGAACTTTTATAAGATGTAATAACTAAAGAGGATGGGGCGTTTATTGCTACATAGCAGAGTCTGCTGTTTCATCGATGAGTACATGCACCTGATCACTACTGTACAACAGGCAAACCTACCATTTATTTACATGGTCATGGTCTCCTATTGGGGTGTTGTCAGTGCCTAACCGCTGTGAATTTCTAAGGTAACCACATTCCCCCAATCAGGTCGTGCCTGCCAATATTGTTCTTTTTACTTATTCTCGGCTACACCGTTGCTGCACTAGAGTTCTTCATTTCATTCATTACTTCCTTCCCCCAGTTTTCGTATCATCATAGATGGGAAAGCGCAAGTTTCGTCGGGTCAGTTATAAACCCCTTTCCCCTTAGCACCTGCACTCTGATCTATACTATGATACAAACCAAACTATTTCTCCCATCTTCACTTATCTCCAAATCCATTTAATTCGAGCCATCCCAGCCCGCTAACCTTCGAACAACTAGACAGAGCGAGAGGGTGCACCATCACCTGAGCCCATTCCTGCTACTATGGAGGTCGGTGGTCAGCAGACACAGGACCATGGGGGAAGCTGGGCGCAATATGCCAAGTGCAAAAACATGTACCAGTTTGGGAATTTAAAATCACCTGACAATAACCAGCAGCCATTCATCAAGGCCAAGGTGCAGAACCTGGACAATAAGAAGAAGCAAGGCCCGACCAACTTGCCTAGCAATAATGATGAAACTCCCAAGGAATTCTGCCTACCAACCACACCAGTCTGCACTGAGAGCCCAGACCTTGTACTCGTTGATTCTTCGAAGGAACCTCAGTCTAGCTTTGGTAGCCCCCATCCTCTGCGCTACGGCCCCAAGACGCCCCAATGGGCCCGTGTTAATGCAGAGGTGACCGAAACTACTCCACGGCCTGAGCCGTCGCTAGATGATCTTTATCTCGAGAATCCGGAGAAGAAGCTTCAAGCCATTATTGAACCAGGTACGATGAATCTCGCAGCAAACGTAGTCCTACACGTCGCAAGCGAATCTGGGTACCAATGGTTTAAGAAATGGTGTCCTCATATGGATATGCGTGAGGTATTCGGTGCTATCGGCGTCGAAGGCGAGGAAGGCAAGTTTGCCAGCAAGCTATACAATGTGCCGCAAGACGCCCTCGATACCCGTTACTTGACGACTACTCTCGCAGAGATGTACCAACAATGCCGAAATGTTCATCCAAAGGACTCGGGAGATAGTAAGTAATAACATGAGGCATTTTATTCTATTTTGGTTAGCACGCGGGAAAATACCAACCCATCCCAACTGTCTTTTTATCCTCGAAGCCTCGCACGCTCGCACTATCGCTTGAAAGTTGACACAAGGAAAACGACTAATCATTACATTTAAAAGCCGAGTTCCCTAAGCTCTTGAAGCTAATTGATAAGTGCGCCATCTTTTTGGGTACGTTGAAGGATTGCGAGCGCATGGCTCTCCTCAAAGAGACACGATCAACGTTCCAGCAAATCCGTATTTCTCTCGACGGGAAGAAGGCCAGCGTCCTAGAACAGGCAAAAGCCAATCTTAAAACACTGAATAAACTATACCAGTGTGGTACTCCGAATAGCAAAGTGGATTCAGAGGCCCCGAAACAAAACCGAAAAACAGACGAGCTTGAAATCCTTGACACAACTGTCGCAGAGTTCGACATCTGCCGTAGGACCTCCGAAACTCAGATGCTCGACCAACTAAATGTTTTGTTAGCTTCGACGGTTCGATGGCCGCCCAGGCCTAGCCAATTCGGATTTAACTGAGAAAATCAAGAGCTGGCCATCGATTTTCCTAACCTGACTACTCAAGGTGTCACACTAAGCTAAGAACACGGCTGAAATACATGAAATGACGAGGGGGCCAACTCACTCAATTAATATTGCATAGTGTAAAGGAAGTGTGCCCTGTCTCATGGTTCATGACCCGGAATTTGAGCGTGTCGAAGGATTGGCGATAAAAACCGTTAGCGAAACAGCATATCGCTAATTCCACAGATTTCGACGAACATGGACAGCGAAAAGTGGTTGAAGTTTATGCCTCGGTAGGGCTTAGAAGGTATTAGGATTGCTGAAGACTGAAAAGCTCGCTGGAATACTATTTCGCTTAGATTTAGCTGATTTCCCAGAGTAGAGTCTGGAGAGCATGTAACTAAACCTCGCTTTCTACCAAGTGTAGATGGCACAAATAATGCGATGAATTGCCATCTCTCGTTGTTCTCTGGGTAATCGCCTTTATTGATTGTAGTTCACTCCTCCATCCCCTCAGCCCGTTCGTCTAATCTCCTCATCATCGCTTCCTCTTCATCTAGCTCGTCCATCCCAGCCCTACCACCATTCTTTATCTTCAACCCACGCCTCGTCATCTCCGCCTCGACATCGCCCCTCGTGATCATGCCGTTTGTGGCGAACCCTTCGAAGTCGTCCCGGAGCTTCCGCACGATACCCTCGACACTACGCATGCCGACAACGAGGAACCCGAGCTCCTCGCGGTCCACGTCGAACACTTCCCACCACGAACACTCGGGCATCTTAGTGGCGCCGACGGCGGCGTCCCGCGCGGCGCTGTAGATGGCGGCTACCGCCAGCGCGTTGGGCTGGTGCGTCAGGTAGAGCAGCTGCGGGGACAGCAGCGCCGTGTTCAGGTACGCGACGACGCGGCGCGTGATGCGGGCCCGCGAGGCGTCGCCGCAGAAATCGAGCGCTTGTAAGTACGTCACGGCCAGGCCGTGGGGCAGCGCCACGTGCGTGTCGAAGGCCAGGGTGTACAGGATGCGGGCCTCGAGGCGCAGGATACGGGCCTGGAAGGCGCCGTACGCGCTCTCGGAGAGGTAGTAGCTCGACGGGTCCGGCTCGGGCGGGGAGGGCGGTTGTGGGCGGAGAAGCGGCGATGTAGGGGAGAGGAGGTATGCGTATACGTTGCAGACATCGCGTGGCCGACAGGGGTGTGCGCCGAGCTTGGCGACGAGGAAGAGTGAGGCTGCCGAGACGTCCTAGATTTATTGAATATCGTTAGCTTGGTTTATTGGCTTTGCTTTGTCCCTTCCATGCTGTGGGATGGGTGAGTAGTTGGAGAAGTAAGAAGACTTACGCTGAACTCGTTAGCGAGAAGCGAATCTTCGAGCCAGTATCGCGACAGCACGACGCTCGCTTGCGCCGTCACGGATTGTGGGAGTCGGAGTAGGAGGCCGGCGGCCTGTGTTAGGCTCTGGGTCGCGAAGAAGATCGCGTCTTGTAGATCGGACGGGAGCGCGCTGAACGAGGATGTGCGCCGGTAGAGCTGGTCCACTGTCGCGAGTGGGTTCGTCATGTGCGCCATTGTGGGAAATGGCGCTTGGGAGGAAGTTTCAATTAAACCTCTTTCGATTTCTGTTTCTTGGGCTTTGAGGACGGATGGAAGCAACGCTAGGTATGTTTAAACTCATCTCAATCTCTTAATCGTGAGCTTAGGTAGTAGTTTAATCTAGGTGAACCAAGGGACCTAGCTATGCATAGGTTGCTGATAAGATAGGGCTGGACTAATGTACTCTATTCTGTACCTAATCTAAGTAGTGCACATGCGGCAGGTGGGGCAAAGTCTACAAATGACGTCGTTCAGCACCTTCAAGAGTAAGTAGGTACATAGTCTAAGCCATAATAAGGTACATGCACGAACAAGTAATTGGGCTGTTTCCTTCAATTAGCCAAGCGCAATAAGTACGAGAGGTCTGAGAAATCACTGAGTTTGAGCTATGCTGAAACAAAGTGTAAGCTGAATACAGTGGCATCAGATCTGGAGTTCCCGATCTCGAGAGTTCCGTCTGCGCTCCCTATGCTTGCCGGTATGACTTCGCCTGTTCTCTTTACTACGATCCGTGGCCCTGTGGGCGAGGGTTCAGGTAGCTTATAGAACCGTCTTCCGAACAGGCTCAAGAATCCCTCGATATTTTCTTGTGTAACGTCTTTTTCGTCAACAATACCCTTTTCAGTTGCTTCCTCTAGGGCCAAGAGCACGAGCTGTGTCGCATAAGGTTGTGTGAATACACCAGCCGGCACAGGCTTGCCTTGCTTGGTTATTAAGGGGTGAGGAGCGCTATCACTTCCGCTAAGAGACCACCTAAGTTAGCGATGTTGAGTGCATAGAACAAGTACAACTTACAAGAAGAACTTGGGGTCGCCGCTGCAGACAGCTTTCAAAAGAGCATCTCGATCTGAAGATGTCTTTGGGATGGGCTTGCAGAAAGCGTGAGGGTCTACCTCGCTAATGTCGCCCGTCAGGTACAGGTGATGGGCGGTTATCGTACCTAAGCATTCACGGATATCAGAGGGTTGCTGATAATTAATACATGCGCTCTACATGCTGCAGAGTTGGGGAGCGAAAATCAAAAGTTGTGTCAAACTTACCGGCGACTGTCGAGCTGCAGGATCGCACCGCGTCCACAGCCGCTGCAGTAGAGCAATGCTAAACACTTACAGTTAAAACTATACCAAGAACCTTCCTAGAATGAATACTCACCTCGAGGACAATACGAAGTTTGGGAAACTTCTCATTCAGCCTCTTCAGTGTGGGCAGAAATAGCTCTTCGAGCGAGACGTTGTCTTCTGGTACAGTTCCGGGTACCTCTCCATGTAAGTTGAGCACGATATCGTGCTGCTCCATGGCCGCAAATGTGGGAGCAAACGTCTCAACGAAGTCGCCGGCAACGCCTGATTCCGAGTTTGTAGTGACACCTATCTCCGTATTAATACCACGAGCTTTAGTCAGTAATAAAATACATACCTTGGGGGTAGAGCTTAACCCCCGCAATACCAGCCTGTGCAGCTTCAGCGATTACATCAGGAGTAACCGAAGAATGGAGCTGGTGATTGCTAATCAGCGATGTTCTTTGCATATATTCATGGGAAACACACGTAGAGCGACATCAAATACTCGACATCGGGATCAATCGCCTGCAGGCGAGACTTGTATTCCAAAGCAGCAGCTACACTTGTAACGGGAGGTTGCAGATTTGGCTATCATTAAGAATTAGTCCCCTTGAAGCAGATTAGAAACAACTAAGTTTCCTTATACCATAACAAACACAGTGTCTACCCCTCCTCTTCGGATGTAGGGTACTACTAGGTTCATGACCTGCAGCAAGTTAGTTCATCTACAAATAATCTGGAGAACTTGGGACAGACCTGGTCCTGACGCAAGTGGACATGCATATCCGCTGTTGGCGGCAGTTCTAGTTGGTGTACATTCTTAAGCCTCATTTTGACTAGAAAGTGAGGAAATTTTTCTCGATATATTGAAAGGTTTGTTAGAATCCAGGTATTAGGAGTTGATCATGCTATTAGCTTTCTAGGCTTAACGTATTTACCCCACTATCAAAATACATACCTTAGGTACCTGTTATCAGCACTTGGAGAAGAGGGGCAGCATGGTTTGCAGTCTAGCACGTGATTCCTCATATAAACGAACCCCTGGCGCAGCTAGCCTACCTGGAACTTACAATAATAAATGATGTTCCATATCTTGTCTACTGGGTTTATTATATCTTATCTAAATGTTTTAGTGAAAAAGAGATAACCTTGAAGTTTTCACAACTGTGCATTTAGCTCTACCTAGTATTTTCGTCATGAGTTCATTTTAATATACCTAATGCTTTGCACAGCTTTGGTAGTAATACTTATATTTAATGGTTACCACAACCGATACTTGGAACTAGTAACCACGCTACAGTCAAACTATCGATATCGATAATATTTCAAGCCATGCAATGCTGTTGTGTGCTTTAACTTTCTGGGTGATAAACAAAGACCCTGGGATTAATCAAGAACTGCCAAAAAGAGTATTTACTTGTTTTCTTGAAAAGAAAAGGGGGCTTTAAAAAAACATAATGGCAATTTTGAGAATGGCATAACTCTCGATCGGGGAATCGAACCCCGGCCACCTGCGACTTGCTTTTGATGATTTTAGATCATCAATTGACAAGCAGGTATCCTTACCACTAGACCAATCGAGAATTGAATGATGAATTGCAACGAGCAAATGGAAACCCTTGATCGAAAGTTTGGAAAACACCGGAAAAACTGATGATACGAAGAAAACAACAAGAAACTCTTGTAACAATATAATTGTTAGGCCTTACTTAACAGGAACTTGTTTCGATAATTAGGAATCAAGTATGAAAAATTGATATATTGTTATTCTTTTGTTCATGTTAAGACAAAGGCTCTTTATTCATACATAAACCTTGTTTGAAGCGGACAAAGCTTAGAAAAAGGAATATATTAAGCATCATAGTCCACACAAATACAATCGAGCCTTTCTTTATGAATCAACAAAGGAAATTGAGCTAATCCTAAGTTTCAGAAGAGATCTCGACCATCAATACCAGCACTACAGGTCTACCATCACTTCAAAGTGTAGCCGAGGCAACTAAGAAAGGTAGGCCTGATTAACGAGTAGATAAACCACAATGTGTAGGGGTTCGAGAGTGGAATTCGTCTGCGGGCATGAGGATGTGACCTTCACCGAGCGATGCGATCAAAAGTGTTCCTACCCCCAGGATCCTTTAAGACATTCGAGCAGCCATTGTGAGAGTTGCGCGAAAGAGAAACGCGACGCACGAAGAGCAGAGTTAATGTCTCGGTTCATGAGCCCGGAGAGCACAAAGGAGGTACAAAAACTCACGGAGCGCTCTCATGAGTTGATCAAGCGCCGGTTTGTAGAGGACACTAACGAGCGCCCGACCTATCTAGACTCCGAGTCCGATTCTGATGATGGACGTCGTGATACGACCTACCTCACACCAGACGGCAACCATGTCATCGAAAAGCAGTACCAGCTTATTAACGGCGATTCGACGTTAATAACTTACCGCCGAGAGCTTAGCGAAGTTGACCCGGCCCTTTTAATTCTGCTCCGACAAAAGCGCGAAAGGGAGCTTGCGAAAGAGAAGCGGAAAGAGGAGAAGAGAAAGGCGAGACAAAGCTCGAAGATGCCTTAGACAAGAAAAGAAGTGAGGGGATATGAAAGCGACTAAAAATGAGGCTCGGGCTACTGACAATTGGAGGGTTCTCGAGATGGTCCCCTAAATGAGGATTTGAGACACCTATGCCCCCGCCCTCGCTCGCTTTACCACTGCCGCTTGACGGCCGGAATTATGGCAGTTAGTAGATGACTGGCGAGAAATAATGCGAATCACAGCCGACCAAATTAGTACAAGGCGGGAGTTCCGCTGCAGTGGTGCTCTTAACAAGAAAGGCTGTAGTGATCAGATTTAATACGTGAGACTTAGTTTTACGACCTTCACTGCTAATATATTTTGTATTCATAATTACTACTCATTAAATATATACTTGGTGTTCAACTGGTATATGCTGCAGCTTAAAGCTACAAGTATGTAAAGTGTAGCGTTCCAGTGGATAAGCCACTTGGGCCACGGTCTGCGACTGCACTTTCGTGACATATTTTATTATTATTATTTATTTATTAAGCGTATTCCAGGTAAGAAGTCGGGAGAGATTAACTGGTTATCAAATAAGCGTAGCTGCTGCTAATATGGTATTAGCTTTCTTAGTTAAAAAGCTAGCTGGCTGTGACTCTAGGTAAAATAACTCTTGCAAACCTCTTTTTACCATTATACAACACAACGATATTTTATGACGCCCAGCCTTTTTCTTTGATTTCAGTGACCTGCTCCCAGCTAACCTCACAGTAGACAATCTCTTCTCGAGGCGCCGCTATATAGTCGCTTTCCGACAGCAATAGGCTTGCGGTCTTCGTGGTGAAAGTTTTAGGAATCGATTCAAGATCAAGCATATCTTTTAGGTCTTCGGGGGATGATAGAGCGGTCCCAGCCCGAATGACAATGGGGAAGCGTTTTTCTGAGACTTCTAGTCTATTCTCGATACCCCTACGCCATCTCTCCTGGATTTGTTGGTTCTTAATTTCTGTCTTATCTCCACCACGTTTGAACAATGCCCTCACCCACATGAATAGGTTTCTATGCATTGCGGGTAGTGTTCATGTCTAATGTGTGATATAGTGCCTCGAGTATCGAGTTATTGCTCAATGTGCTATGTAATACCTTGGATGTATGGGACGAGGTCCGAGCCCCGCGTGTCGAGTTGATGCTAGATTAGGGAAGTAGTACTGATGTTCATCCTGAATAGGGTTCGAATCTCAGGTATCTTATTGGCGTTTGATGCGCGATATGCAACATATGGCGTCAAAATATATGGATGGTGTTAGAATGTGCTTCTATACTAAATCTAGGCGGCGGCGAGAGAGACGACACAATAAATAATGGAGGAGGGCGGGCCCTCCGAAGAGGCAGTCCTACAATCGATCCCTAAAATGATAAGCAGGCAAGAGTAGTGCGGCGGAGCGAGAAAGGACATCCTCCCTTGATGAGTCCCTCTGAGACTTTCAGAGGGCCTTGTAACCCCCTTCCTCCAATAGCTTGGTCTAAAGCCTGAGGGGGGTGGGGAGGGGGGTCTTTGGGTAAGTGGCTTTGCTGTGTGGCTGGCGTGGGAGGACTAGAGAAGTGCTAGAGTTTGCGTTTGTAGCTGCTTTCAGTCTGATCTATTGAAATAAATGACTGAAGATGAGGTTTCGATATCCAACTATGATTAAGACTAAGAAAACACCTGTGAACCTTTTTTTAATACTATATTCATGTGTCCAAATTCTCATAATGGCGAAGTAGAAGCACCTTCCGATACCCTAATATCCTCCATTATTCAGTGCACCCTAAAAAGACCTAGCGTTTGACCAGTTTTCGTGTGTTCACAATGAGAGGTCATGTGCTCTAGTATTGCATGATTACCGACGCATTCTCCGCAGCCGTGGAATAGATGTCATCGCATCGAGGAGGAAAAAGCGCTGGGTTCGACCTGTTCGTAAAATTAGAATGAAAACGGATTTTGCATCTTTCCTCTGTTAATTAGGGTATTTACCTTCATGACGCTATACTTCGCGTATACCCTATAGGTGCTATGTTGCATCTCAATGCGATAGCCTCCACGGCCGAATTCGCTCCTCAACAGGGACGAAAGCCTGTTTGGATCAACTTGCTTGGCTGAAACGGAGAATATATGCTCCATTTACTTTTTGGTAAGTTTGACCAAATTTTGAGTGACGATAGATAAATTTCAATCGAGTGGATAAAGTGTACAGAGTAAAACTATGTGGATGAGGTGAGAAGAGAGAAGAGGGACATAAGGGGGGACTGGGGGTGACTCGTCATCAGGTTCCCGGTAGGAAGCCTGCTCGAGAGACACCAAAAAGGCGAGGAGTCATGGGCCAATAAAACAAAAACATTGCCTACGAGCGAAATGCTTCGCCTAATTGCAATCTGAGGCTGATTAGTATTAAACCAGGCACCGCCTCGGCGTAACCGTTGTCAAGGACGGGTTCCTAGCTTCTAAAAATCAACTGTCATGAACTAGTCCAAATAGCGACAGACTGATGCGGGACGCAAATACAATTTGATGCAACGATATAACGAGGATGTAGGTACTGGAACTCACTGTATTGGCTTGTAATGAATGGAAAGACTGGATCGAGTACCTTCTTGTGCGAGCCTATATCTCTAACATGCCTCAAAGGAGAGCTATATCCTAGGGGCTTATAAGCCTACTACATCAGTCATCTAAGGTATTTCCGTTATTAGCATGAGATTATATGGGATCTAACATATTCTTATAGCTTAGGGAGTCGCTCCATCAAGTGACATAAAGGACCTACCTGTCTACCTCTGAAACGCACTATACAGATAATCAAAAGCCGTTGCGAGAGATAAAGTGAATAACGGAAAACAAATAAGTCAATCGTAGTGGGTCCTGTAATTTTTCTACTTGATACGTTTGTGGCTGTATGTGAGCTGTAATATCTAAAAATGGAAATCAGAAACCCAGTCACTTTCCCCTATGTCATTCCTAGAACTTGGTCCACCACCCCCTAGATCTTGTACGGTTATTAAGGGATAAAGAAAACCGTCGCTGGGATATTATGAAATGTATTCTTTTTAGAATTTAATAATCGTAGCTCTAGACACCTTAGTATAACATTCTGGCTTTAGTGACTTGAGCGACCCTTGATGATGAATATGAATGTGACGCGTAAGATAGAGTACATGACATAGTGAGATACCCCCCTCTCCTCCTGTCATCCGAATGATCTTTTATGCCAATATAAGTATATTTCTAGTGTGATTGTCGCATAAATTCTCTGGACCTTTTACCCTGTTATGGCTTGCTACCTAGCGTGAATCCTTCTGGAAAATCGACCTGTCCTAACCTCTGGGCAATATCCGTCGAATTCACTGCAGCCTCGCCCTCACTTTCGTTAGATCTGGAATCATGAATATCCTTCTTCGCCCTGTTGTACTCTTTAATGCGTGCGGTGGCTAATCTCCCTGGCCTTCGGCGGTCTGTCGGACACCGCAGGAGAGGTACTTGGATGATAGCGGCAAAGACATCGAATACCTTATCCACAGGTACGTTATGTCTCTTCGCAACTTGCTCGAACGGGAACTTTTCCTGGCATGTTTCGGCTACGTCAACTATCAAATTAGGCGAGGGTTTGCGATATGTGGGTTGAATAAGAGAGGCGGGTGGCTTTATGGGACTTGGGGCCACACTGGGACTGGCGGCTATACTCTTTGGTTGGTGTTTCTGTGGGGGCTTCTGTGGAGATTCCGGTTTTCTCGATTGTTCAGATGGGGGTTGTTGATCTTCCTCGGTTCCCTTTTTCTGCTGAGGAGTCACTTGTTGGAGCAAAGGCTGAGGTTGCGGATGAGGGGTTAGAGGCATAAAGGAACTGCCACTGATTGGCATCATCACTGATGCGAAGTTTGGCCCAAATTGGTGCACATTACCGGTAGGCATGGCCATCATTTGAGGGTGTAAGTGTTGACCGTAAGAAGAGTGACAGTGTAGCTGTGGCACAAGGTGAGAGAGGGGCGCTTTTACCATTGGTAAGCCCTGTGGTCGTGAAAATTGAGCCTGATGCCTCAACCGGGAACAAACTTGGCAAGGTTGTTTCTGAGACGAACTATTGTGGCGCTGATGGTTTTCCGATGATACTAGACTGCCACCTAAGCACGGTGCATGATGGGAGGCCTCGGGACAGGGCAAAGGACGAGGAGGAGGCATTGCCGTGCTCTTCGAACCAACGCTTTTGTTACAACTGGGGGAGGCCAAAGTCGCATGACTCTTTGGGTTGGCGGGTGTTCCTGAAGCATTGATTCGGCCAGTATCAAGTCTAGTCTCCAAGTTTGGTGTCATTACTGGCTTCCCAGCTTGACCAGTTAGATGACTCGGACTTGGGGAGAATACTGAGGGGGTTGAGGACTTTGCGAAGCCAAATGCTCCAGGTGTATGTCGGCTGCTCTGAACCTTGTGTATTGCTGGGGGGATTGTTGATGGGAGCTGTTTTGGTGAGAGTTCGGGAGGACTTGGCGGTCGAGGCTTGCGAAAAGGCTGGTTAAGCACGAATTTCTCTAATACTGGCATAGAAACGCCTCTAAGCGCATACGTAAGTTCCATTGCGTGGATGTCAGATGGCAGGCCGACCATTCCTGTGCTCAGTCGTCTCTCTGTATCCTTCAAGTCACTATTCGACAATTCCATTGCTGTCGCTAACATATTTGGCACAATTGCAGCAGTAGCCATAGCAGCAGCAAAAGGGATCATTGGTTGCTGAGACATTGGCAGGACAGGCTGTTTCTCGCTAACTCTACGTCTCTTCACGGGCTTCTCGGAGATAAATTGGATATCATCATCGTCCTCGTCTCCTCCTCCTTCTTTGCTGATGGGTCTTTTAGACGGGGTTGCAGCATGGGGAAGCAGATGTTGATAAGCACGATCTTGGTCTCGCCCATGTGACAGGCCTGGTGTGACCTGACCACGGCATTGAATGGGGAAATATCCTGGCATCATGTTGCTAGATTACCTCAAGTAAGAGCAACACGAAGGTCGATGTGACAAGTTTAGCATGAACAGCAGTATGCAACTAGAAAATATAGAAGATGACTGAGATATTTGTATCAACCGATGAGGCGTCAATGAAATGCTCAAGAGCCAATAGACAGCCCAACGCTCGTCTCTATGTAGCATGTAGCACGGTTGTGATTCTTTCATATATATGTGGGCCTTTCTAGACATGAAAGCTGGAGCAAAGGCAAACTATTATGCTAGATCGAGGAGGCTTTGCTATTTGCTGTGCATAGAGACAACGTGAGTTTTGAACAGAGCAGACCTGGCACTGATGCACAGGCTGGCACACACCATTGCAGATGTTCCTGCTCTATAATGAACATACTCAAGAAATGCAGAGAATGACCGGCGTGATTGTTAGATAGCACAAGAATGACTGTGTATTCATACACCAACCAATGTAGGTAGCTATGAAATAGAAAGAAAAGAAAGGAGACCCTAAAACATCACTTAAGAGCTCCTTGTAGCATGGCTATAATAGGCCACATGTCTACTTTTATTAGATGACGCATGGAAATAAGAGGAAAGATGGTAGAAATGGCGATTGGTACACATGATGATATCACATCAAGAAAAAAGGAATGTTAAATGTGAACTTACTCCTGGTCTCAAGGGTCAAGTATGGGCCTGGATCAGTAGGGACTTGAGGACGGTCTGATCTAAGACAATAGCAAGCCTGGTTTATGCTACACCGCTACGCCAGGCCCTGGCATCAGCGATTCGCTCAATGTTTGTAACTGGCTCGTGTTGTTTTGGACCAAAGCAGCTTTGGCAGCCCTAGGTTAGATAGCTTGACTAGCTCAGGTCTTGGATTATGCTTGGGAAGAGAGATAGCGAAATCCAGCCGAGATCACTTGACAAAATACTTTTGTCATGGTGATTTAAGGGAGCAAATAGATCGAAGTGATCTAGGGATCTAGACCGTAATGTCACTGCCCATATAAATGGTAAATGTCCGCATGCCGCCGGCTTTAAGGATAGACTTCACATATCTTTCGCAACGAGGACTATGCTCTGAGAATCCCCACCGGTGGATTTTGTTAATCTAGTGATTAGTGCTCTGACAAGGCTTGTATAGTGCATTAATATTCGATACACCTTCTGCGAGAGTCGGCTTCGCTTTGTGCAAGTCCGAGTAAAGGCGCCATCTGTTGAATAGTGCTAGCGGACCGGCGGGAGAAACTTGATTCAAGGGGAACCAGTATGCACAGTCGGGCCGGACATCTCAACTCCATTTCGAGTGGCCAGCTCTGTGACCGTTGGGTAAAGGGGACGCAAGCCAGTCCTTTTTCCTCCTCCGGGGGGGGGGGCAAACAAGCTGGACCATACGATCGGCCCGCTATCGTCTATCGAGGGATACCCCGTCCGCTCTCCAAGATCCTAGAAGGAAGATCTCTTTGGCACGTATTTCGAATCTCTCTTCAGAAAGACTTAGGCCATTCATCTGATTTTATTCTGCGGCAATATGTTTGAGGTCGGCGCTATCCTTCTCAACCCAAACATTCGCATTGGCAAGCCCTTGTAGACTACTATAGCCCTCCTATGGCTTTTCTATGTCGAAATATACGAAGACGCCTAGCACTATAGGGCTTTTCTTGTGAGTACACATCCTACAACTGTTTAACACAATACTGGAAAATTCCGGGCGGAGAGTCGTTATTGGAGTGGGCTCCGTAACGTGGTTCGTGTTCGATACGCTGCTTCTCGGGGCACTCTTGGATTTTGAAAACACCAACGGGCTTGTGATGCTGGATATTGTTGAATCCGCCTCGTCCACCCGGCTGTTTGCTTTCCCACGCTGCCCACTACTACTTATCTTTGAATCCCGCATTGACATCGTGATATGGAAAACCCTGTACTCAAAGTATTGCTATGTCGTCGGGATTGCTATCGGGGGCGTCGAAAGCGGAGGTTGGTGATAGCGGTACCGGGCCATGGCTGTGTGAGGCATTGGAGGCGCCGTTCGAATTGTTGGGTGCCATGCAGTTGTCTAGAAGCAAAGATATCGTATAGAAACGGAAAGAGAGAAATGAAAATTCTTCTATTGCCTACTGTATATATCCAACGTAGATAGACGGAGACAGGATATAGGTGCGACATGATTTATCGTGACGGTCTCATAGCAGCCTTAGTTGATTGTTTATGTAAACGTGTTAAGCATACTTGAGCCACGTGTGTGTCGCAAAGCGAACTACTTGAACAGTATATAACACTTGTCAAGCTTCAGGGCTTGGCTTCAGGAATAATCATCAAGGGTTAAGGAATAGTGTGTTAGTGGTTATTGTGTATGCTTAAGTTTAGAGATAGCTTAAGGGAACAATTATACAAGTAAATCTAGTAGTGCAACGCTTGAACCAGTTTTCTTGCGACTAAACAGTTATTTAAATAAGCACAAACTTTTCTAATCTTTTTTACACTTTAGTTATAACTTAGCTATAAATATAATTACTAACATTTTTTTTAGTTAATTATACAAGTATAAAACTTATAAAAATAATAAAAATAAACAAATATAAAAATTAAATATTTTTTTTAACGCTATTTTATTAATTAAAATATATATATATATTATTGCATTATTTATTTAATATATTTATATTTTAGTTAATTAAATATAGCAGCTATATTTAAAAGTAGCTTTATTTTTTTTAAAAATTGTTAATTTTTGTTTTTAATTAACTATTAACTTTTTAATATAAACTTTATATAATTGTTAATAATTATAATAATATTTTTAGTTTTATTTTTTTATTAAAAATATATAAATTTTAATAAAAACTTATTTTATTTTTAAATTAAAATAGCTATATTAAAACTTAAAACTTTAAAATTTAAAATTTAAAACTTATTAAAATTTATTAAAAAAAAAATTAAACTAATTAAAACAAATAAAAAATTTTTTTTAACTATTAATTAATTTTAAAATTTTAATTAAAAACTTTATAAAAAACGATAATTTTTAAAATATTAAAAAGTTTAAAATTTTTAAAAAAATAAAATTATAAATAAATAATTAATAATAACTTTTTTTTTTTTTTATTAATTAATAAATATGTTTTAAATAATTAATTATTTAATATAAAAAACTAGAGGCCCTTGGGGGTCAGGGGCAAGGAAGCCTTTGTTTTTAAAGGTACCGGCTACATAAGCTATACAGGCCACACAGGCCCCTCGTGTTAGATTTGAGCCTCTCCTAACGAGCCTGAGGCTTATGCGTGGGAGGCGCGTATTGATTACATAAGTGGTGTGGCTAGTATTAAGTAGTTTGTGCAGCGTACTAAAAAAAGCTTGTCAAATAATTCCTTTAGATTAGAGCTAGTTACTAATATAACACGAAAGCATATGTACTAAATCTAATAATTAAAAGTTTTATCAATTTTTATATTTTATTAAATAACAAGCTATATATATATAATTAACAAAATCGTTAAAATAGCAATTTTTACTGCAATTACTTTTTACTTTTTTGATAACTTTTATTTATAAAAAAAAGATTTTATTATAAAAACTTATAGTAAAAATTTATAGATTTACTTAGTTTTTAGATTTATATAAGCTTTTTAGCTAAAGCAGCTAAGCATATTAGCAATAGTAAAATTTATAAGTATAAACGCTAACTTTTTCGATATATTAATTATTAAGCTTACTATTTTTTAGCGAATGTTTTATTTAGTTGTTAAACAAAGCTATAATATAGCAATAAAGTACTATAACATTTATTAAATAAAGTTTACTAAATTTACTAAATAAATATATAAAACAGTATATTTTAACTATAAGCTAATATATATAAAAGCAAATAAAACGATTAATAAATAATATAATAAATTAAAAAAACTTAGTATAATAATATAACAAATTTTTAAGTTTAAATATAAATAAAAATATAAAAACTTTATATATTTAACAATAACAAAACTTATTAAAAATTTTGTTAAATAAATTAATAAATAACTAAATAAAATTATTAAAGCAAACGTTAAAAATATCAATATTATTAAACTTTTTAAGCTTATTATTAACTTTAAAAAAGTTTTTTAAACTACTTATTTTGTTTAAACTGTTAAATTTTAAAACGTTTATAGCGCTAAAATTATTAGTAGTACATTAAGTTATTATACTATAGCTTTTAAGCTATATTATAAAACAGTAGTTTTAAACGTTATAAAAACTAGTAAAAAGCTTATAAAAAAAAAAGCATTTTTTATATTTTAAAAAAAACAAAATAAAAACAAGCTTACTAACTAAAAGTAACAAAATTATTAAAAATAGTTTTGCTAAAAAAAAAAAAAGCAAAAATGCTGTAACAACTTTAAATAAAGCAAGTAATAAAAAAATATTTAAAAGAACTTATAAAGTAACTTTTGTAAATGCTTTAAAACAAATATTCATATAAAAAATAAAAAAAAAAATCTTAATATTATTAACTATATAATATATTATAAATATTATTTAATAGCTAAATATTAATTTATATTTTTTGAAAACAAGTTTGTTAATTAAATTTTAAATATAACTATTGAAAAAATCGCTAAATTGCGACTAAATATTAATAAAGCTATAAAACAAGCAGTAAAATATACAAAACAATAGCGCAAAAAAAAAAAACTTAAAAAAAACAAGTTTAAAACTGCAAAAAAAAAAAATTAACTTTTAAAGCTTTTAGTAGCTTAAATTAAAAGTACTTTTAGTTTATAAAAAAAAAGCTTGTTAACTTATTTATTAAAAAACTTAGTTATAGTAGATTTAAAAGTTTTTTTATATATTTTTAATATATTAAACCACTTTTTAAACTTAAAAAAAACTAACTTTAAAAATATAGTAATAACAAAAAATAATATAATCTATATATACAGCTATAAAAAAATCGATATAAAAATTTGTAGTTTAAAAAGATATATTATATATAAGCTATATAATATAGTTTATTGTTTAAAAATAGCTACAAATTTAATATTATTATAAACTTTAAACTATATAAAAGTTTATTAAAAAAATAAACTTAAGTTTAATTTTTTAAAACATTGCTAAAAAATGTTTTTATATTTTTTAATATATATATACAACTAATATATAATAAAATATTTTTTAGTACAATTTATAACATATATTTTTTATATATAAAAAAATTTGTTGAATTTTTATACAAAAAAGTCAAAAGCTAAAATAAGCTTATACTGCTAGTATTAACAGCTTAAATATTTAAATTTTAAACTGTTGAAACAACTATTAATTTATACTAAAAAAGTAATAATTACGCTATGTTTTAACAATAAGATTTATACTATTGATTATATAGCTTATAGCAAAATAAAAATATATTATAAAATAATACAAAAAGTTTGTTTAAAAGTTATAAAAACAAGTATATATTTAGCTATTAATTTTTATAAATATAATAAGCTTAATTAAAAAAAGCATTTTTAAAAAGTAATATTAATAATTAACTGCTATTTAAGCTATATATAAAACTACTATATAAATAACAAACTTGCTAACATTATATAAACAGTTTTTAAAAATTATATCAAATATATAAGCTATTATTTTAATGTTAAAATAAAAACTATCAAATATAATAGCAAGCTTGTTAGTTTAAAACAAAAAACTACTTATTTTAATAAATCGATTATTAAAAAATATAGCATTATTTTTAAAATTTTGTTACTGCATACTTAAAATTTTAACAGTAGAGCTAAAAAAGTAAAAGCTACTATTAAATCAAAAATGAGCTTTATATATAATAACTACAAGCTTTTTTTTTTTTTATAAATTAAAATAATTTGTATAGCAGTTTATTTATATAATTAAATATTTAAACAAATCAACTGTTAATAAGCTTTTTATAAAAAGTTTTATTTTTATTTTAATAACTTATAAAATATAGTAAGCTATAAAAAAAGCTTGTTATTTATTTACTTAAAAGTTTTTAGTTATATAATGTTTGCTATAACTTAATAAACTAAACAAAAAAAGCGTAAACATTAAAAACTTAATTTTAAAGCTTAAATAAGTTATTTAATAAGCTATTAATTTATTAATACTTATTATATATAGTTACTGCAAAAAAATAAAGTAATTATTACAAAAGATATAATTTTTAATAAAAATAAATTTTTTAGCAGAGATTTAAATAAGTTTAAAAATAAATTTTTTAAAATTTTTTTAAAAACTTATAAATCGCTGATTGAAAAAATTATATATGAAAATATTTCTAAATTAAGCAAATATACAAAAAACTATTTAAAAAATAATAAATTTTTTAATATGCTATTAAAAAACATATTAGAAAATTTTGACGCTGTAGAACAAAAAAAAGACGAGCTTATAAACAACATTTTAGAAAATTTTTTAAAAAAGATATATTTATATATAAACGCTGAATTTAAACTAAAGCTTTTAATACTTTTTAAATTTTTTTCTGCTGTACTATTAAACTTAACAATTTTTTAATTTAATAACTTTGACTTTTGTTTAAAAAGTAAATATATTAAAAGTAAATTATAAGCTTAAGCTAAAATATTATCTTTTAATTTATTATAAAACAAATAAACTATTTGTTTTTATTTAGCAAAATTTTATAGTACATTATATATTAATAACAAACTAGTAATAAAAGTACAACAAATTTGTTTATTAAAAAACGCTATATATAGCTATAACAATTTATTACAAATATTTAATATTATAAAAAGCTCTGTTAATAAAAAAAAATTAGCTTTTAAAAAAGCTTACAAAAAAAAAGCTTTTAAGCAAGTTATAAACTTTTTAAAAGCTTATATATATTTAAATAGCTAATTTTAAGTATTAAATATTAAAAATAAATTAGTTAATATTTTTTATAGCAAAATATTACAAGTATTAAATATTAATAAAGCTGTTTAAAAAAGAAAAAAAGCTTTTAAGCTATATAACTGCTACTAAAAAGCTCACTTTTAAAAACTGCTATTTCAAAAAATAAAGATTTATTATTAAAACTTACTTTTTTTATCAAAGTAGTATAATAAGCTTGTTAATTATTTGCTAAAAAATCACTTTTATAAAATTAAACATATATATTTATAAAGCTATACTAAAATAAGCACTTAAAAAGAAATTTTAAAAAACTTTTTATAAAAAAACTTAATATTTAATTATATATAAGTATATATGTACAAATTTAATAAATACAGTTATTATAGCAAGTATAAAGTTTATTTAATAGTACAAAAAGATTAATAATTTAATTACAGTAAAAAAAACATTTATATTAACATATTAACAAAAAGATCGTTTAAAACATTAATAACTATTGCTACTAAATTTAATTTAGAATTTAAATAGTACAATATTATAAATATATTTGTTAATGTTAAATTAACTAAAAAAGTTTATATATATATATTGTTAAATTATTAAAAATTTAAAACAGTAGTTTAATTATAACAAGTTTTATATAAATTATAAAAATTTTCTTTGTTATAGCAAAAAAAGTTTACTAAGTTACTTTATAAAATAAGATTTATTTTTATATTTTATAAACTCTGCTATTTTTTAAAAAATAAAGTATTATTATTTATTTATATTAACGATATAATAATAGCTTATAAAAAAAAAAACTAAAAAATAACTAACAAAACGATCAAAGTTTTAAAAACTAAATATAATTTTACAAAAAAAAACGATTTATAATAATTTCTAGAAATAAAAGTTATAAAAAATAAGCAAAAAAGCCTTTTATAGCTTTTTTAAATTTTTTATATTAAAAAAATCGCTAAGTTAAAAAACTCGATATTTAACACTTATATAAGCATTTTAATAAAAACTGGCAAACTTTTTTTTTATAAAAAGATTGCAATTTTAGCTAGCATTTACTTATTTTAACAGAAAATAAAGTCTATATTATATACTGTAATAATTATATGCTTTAATATAGCATTTAAAACTTTATAATTAATTTGTTTTAATTATAATTTATTATTTAAGCACTATAAAGCAGCTAATAAGCTTTTATTTTATTTATTAAGTATTTAGTTATATGTTTTACAATTTAGAAATAAAAACAACTTTATAATAGCTAATAATACTTTATTTAGCAATAATACTTTTGACTAAAAAAACTTTTAAATTTATATTATAAAATTTTTTGATAATGTTATAAAATAAAAAGCTAATAAATAAAATATAATTACTACATTTACTACTAAAGCTAAACTTTTTATATTTGTATAAGTAGCTAAAAAAGCTATATATATTAATCGATTAATTAATAAGCTTAGTATTAGTTTTAATAGTTAATATATATATATTTAATGCAATAATTAACAAATTATAAAATTAATTATTAAAGAAATAGCAGTTTTATATACTAAATTAAAGTATATAAATATATATAACTATTAGCTATGTCAAAAGATCGAGTATAAAAGTTTTATAATAAAATATATATCTATTAACAAAATAATTGCTAATAAGCTTATTAAAACTTTTGTATTATAAAAATAGCTTATATTTTTAATACAATTAAAGCTAGTTATATTTTTTTAATAGTTTAAGTTATTAATAAATATTTTAATTACTATTAACTAATTTAAAAACTAGTTAATAAGTAAAAAATTAATAAAATAATTAAAAAATAAATAGTTATAACTAATAGTTATTTAAAGTAAACTAGTTAAACAAAAGTAAAAAAAGCAAAAGTAATATAATTTAAAGCTTATTAAGCTATATATATTTAAAAAAAAAAAAAAAAAACGTTTAAAAAAGCATTTTTTTTAAATATAAACGATTTTGCTACTGCAGTAGTTTAAGCTTAATTTAAAAACCTCGATTAGCTATTTTCTTTTTTTTTTTTTTTTTTTATATTTTTATTGTTGTTTTTTTTTTTTTTCTTTTTATGTTTTATACTAGCTTTTAATAAGCTTAAAAAAGTATAAACAGTAATATAGAAAGCAGCAAACTTAACAGCAAAAATACTATTAATAAAAACATTATATAAAATACAAAAAGCTTAATAAATATTAATAAGCTTAAATTAACTAATTAACTAATATTTACTAATAAAAAAACAAGCTATTTATATAGCTTTATATATATAACTATTAAAATAGTACATACAGCAGCTACTATAGCTTATAGTTTTTTAACAGACTTTGTCCAAGCAACTTTATAAAATATTACAAATATACTGCAAACAGAAAATTTTACAAATTCTTTTAAAAAACTATGTTAAACTGCTACAAAAACGCTACTAACTAATATATAACAAACATATAAGCTTATAAAAAATAGATATAATAAATGCTACAAAAAAAAATATAAATATATAAACAACTTATAAATATTTTAATAACTTTAAAAAAAAAATCGATATAACTAGTATTATATTTTTGTTAAAACATTTATAAATATTCAGCGTACTTACTGTTAATTTATTAAAACTAAAAGTAATAATAAAAAAAATAAATAAGCAAACTTGTTAACAAAATATAACAAGTATAAATAAAAATATATTTATTACTATATAAACTTAACAACAAAGTGTAACAGATACAAACAAAGGTATATATATTACTATAAACGCTAAAGCACAGAAAAAACAAGAAAAACAGCAGTAGAAAATTTTTTTTTTTTTTTTTTCTTTTTTTATAAAAAAGCAGAAAAGCTTATCTTCGCTTTTTTCCAAAAAAAAAAAAATCAGATTAAGCAAGCTACATATATATTAATAATACCTCTAAAATATACAATTGAATTATTTATAAAAAACAGTAGCAAAAAAAAACTATAGTTTAATAGTTTTTACTAAGTTAACAAATTATTTAACTGCTATATATAAACTTTAAATCTACTATATTTATTAAAAATAAATAATTATTTAAAAAATTTATAAATCAGTTAACAAATAATTTTTTTATTTAATTGTAACAAGCATACAATTTAAATATAAAAATATATATACTAAACTGATTATAAAAAATAAAAAAAAAAAAAAAAAAAAAAAAAAAAAAAAAAAAAATAAACTAGAGATTTTTAATAAGCTTAATTACAATCGTACTCAATTGTACTATATACTACTTAATAACTAAACAATAGTACACCGACTTATTTAATAATATATTTATATAGTACAAAGTACTTATTTATTACAACATGTTTAACAATATGTTTTAAGCTTTATGTTACATACTATAAAGCTTTATTACTTATTATATACATATATATACATTTATTACTAATTATTGAAACAACTATATAGTATAAAAAAAAGCACTGAAATATTTGTTTCTAAAAAAATATATTAGATTTGAGCTTTTTTTAACAAGTTTAAAGCTTATATATAAAAAGCGTATATTAATTATATAAATAGTATAATTAATATTAAGTAATTTATATAGCGCACTAAAAAAAGCTTGTTAGATAATTCCTTTAGATTAGAGCTAGTTACTAATACAACACGAGAGCACATGCACCAAATCTGACACCTCGACAGGGTAACGAAGGCAGCCCTTACCTTTAGCCTCCTTCTTACCAACCGTGTGCTCCGCCGCGTAAGCGCTTCGCGCGCGCGGCTCCCGCTCTCTCCTAGCTAAAGGAGAGGACTGCCTTCGTTTTTAACGCCTCCAATCCTAGCCCTTCCAATCCTAGCCCTTCCAATCCTAGCCCTAGGTCCTGGGCCCTTGTTGACTTGCAGTCAGGTCTGCAAGTAGGTAAGTAGGTCAGTTGGTCACCTGGCAGGTAGGTAGGCCGGCTGGTGACCCACTTGGTAGGCTGGCAGGTCACTAAGTAAGTCGGTCAGTCACCTAACTGGTAGGTAGGTAAGTCAGTCACCTGACTGGTAAGTAGGTAGGTCAGTCACTTAACTAGTAGGTAGGTAAGTCAGTCACCTGACTGGTAGGTAGGTAGGTCAGTCACCTGACTGGTAAGTAGGTAGGTTGACTGGTAGGTAGATAGGTTGACTAGTAAGTAGGTAGGTCATTTGACAAGCAGCCAAGTCGGTAGGCCAACTGGTAAGGTAGTAGGTCGGCTGGCAAGTGTCAGATTTGGTGCATCTGCTCTATTGTTGTATTAGTGACTAGCTCTAATCTAAAGGAATTATTTAACAAGCTTTTTTTAATACGCTATATAGACCATTTAATACTAGTTATACTACTTATGTAATTAATACGCGCTTTTTATATACAAGTTTTAAGCTTGTTAAAAAAAGCTTAAATTTAATACACTTTTTTAAAAATAAACACTTTAGTACTTTTTTTTATACTATATAATTATTTTAATAATTAATAATAAATATATATATATATATATAATAAATAATAAAGCTTTATAGTATATAACATAAAACTTAAAATATATTGTTAAAAATATTGCAATAAATAAATACTTTATACTATATAAATATATTGTTAAATAAGTTAGTACACTATTGTTTAGTTGTTAAACAGCACATAGTATAATTAAATATAATTGCAATTAAACTTATTAAAAATTTTTAGCCCGCTTTTTTTTTTTTTTTTTTTTTTTTTTTTTTTTTTTTGTTTTTTATAATTAGTTTAATATATATGTTTTTACATTCAAGTTATATACTTATTACAATTAAATAAAAAAATTATTAATTAACTAATTTATAAATTTTTTAAACAATTATTTATTTTTAATAAATATAGCAAGTTTAAAATTTATATATAATAATTAAATAGTTTATTAACTTAGTAAAAACTATTAAATTATAACTTTTTTTTACTATTATTGCTTATAAGTAATTTAATTGTACATTTTAAAAGTACTACTAATATGTACGTAGTTTGTTTAATTTGATTTTTTTTTTTTTAAAAAAAAGTAAAAACGAGCTCTTTTGCTTCTTTGTAAAAAAAAAAAAAAAAAAAAAAAAAAAAGCTTTTTACTGCTGTTTCTTTTGTTTTTTTTATGCTTTAATATTTGTAATAACGTATACACTTTTATTTGTGCTTGCTACATTTTGTTGTTAAGCTTATATAATAACAAATATACTTTTATTTATATTTGCTACATTTTATTAACAAGTTTATTTGTTCGCTTTTTTTACTATTATTTTTAGTTTTAGTAAATTAACAATAAATATACTAAGTATTTATAAACATTTTAACAAAAATGTAATATTAGTTACACTAGTTCTTTTTTTAAAGCTGCTAAAACATTTATAAGCTGCTTATATATTTATACTTTTTTTTATAATATTTATTACATTTATTTTTTATAAATTTATATGCTTGTTATATATTAATTAATAACGCTTTTGCAGCAGTTTAACATAATTTTTTAAAAAAACTCGTAAAATTCTTTGTTTATAATACATTTGTAGTATTTTATAAAGTTGTTCAAACAAAGTTTATTAAAAAACTACAAGCTGTAATAGCTGCTATATACGCTGTTTTAGCAGTTATATATACAAAGCTATATAAATAGCTCTTTTTTTTTTTTTTTTTTTTTTTTTTTTTTTTTTTTATTAGTAAGTATTAACTAATTAGTTAATTTAAACCTATTAACGCTCGCTGAACCTTTTGCACTTTATACAATACTTTTGTTAATAGTGTTTTTATTGCTGAGTTCGCTGCTTTTTATACTATTATTTGCATTCTTTTAAACTTATTAAAAACTAGTATAAAGCGCAAAAAAAAAAAAAAAAAAAACAACAATAAAAACATAGAAAAAAAAGAAAAAAAAAAGAACAGTTAGTTAAAGTTTTCAAACTAAGCTTAAGTTACTGCAGTAGCAAAATTGTTTATGTTTAAAAAAGTTGTTTTTTTAAGCAGTTTTTTTTTTTTTTTTTTTAAACATATATAGCTCAATAAGTTTTAAATTATATTACTTTTGCTTTTTTTGCTTTTGTTTAATTAGCTTGTTTTAAATAACTATTAGTTATAACTATTTATTTTTTAGCTATTTTGTTGATTTTTTGCTTATTAGCTAATTTTTAAACTAGTTAATAATAGTTAAAACATTTGTTAAAAACTTAAACTATTAAAAAAGTATAACTAGCTTTAACTATATTAGAAATATAAGCTACTTTTACAGTATAAAAACTTTAGTAAGCTTATTAGCAATTATTTTATTAATAAGTGTATACTTTACTATAAAGCTTTTACATTCGATTTTTTAACATAGCTAATAGTTGTATATATTTATATGCTTTAATTTAGTACATAGAACTGCTATTTTTTTAATAACTAGCTTTATAGTTTATTAATTATTGTATTAAATATATATATATTAACTATTAAAGCTAATATTAAATTTATTAATTAGCTAGTTAATATATATAGTTTTTTTAGCTGCTTGTACAAGTATAAAAAGCTTAGCTTTAGTAATAAATGTAATAACTATATTTTGTTTATTAACTTTTTATTTTATAATACTACTAAAAAGCTTTATAATATAAGCTTAAAAGTTCTTTTAGTTAAAAATATTATTACTAAATAAAGCGTTACTAGTTATTACAAAATTGTTTTTATTACTAAATTGTAAAACATATAACTAAATATTTAGTAAATAAAATAAAAGCTTATTAGCTACTTTATAATATTTAAATAACAAATTATAGTTAAAACAAACTAATTATAAAACTTTAAACACTATATTAAAGCATATAATTATTGCAATATATAATATAAACTTTACTTTTTGTTAAAATAAGTAAATGTTAGCTAAAGTTACAATTTTTTTATAAAAAAAAAACTCGCTGGTTTTTATTGAAATATTTGTATAAGTATTAAATATTGAGCTTTTTAACTTAGCAATTTTTTTAATATAAAAAGCTTAAAAAAGTTATAAAAAGCTTTTTTGTTTATTTTTTATAACTTTTATTTTTAAAAACTATTGTAAATCGTTTTTTTTTATAAAGTTATATTTAATTTTTAAAGTTTCGATTGCTTTATTAGCTATTTTTTAGCTCTTTTTTTTATAAGCTACTACTATATCGTTAATATAAACAAATAATAATACTTCACTTTTTAAAAAACAGTAAAGTTTATAAAATATAAAAATAAATCTTATTTTATAAAGTAATTTAATAAGCTCTTTTTGTTACAACAAAAAAAACTTTTATAATTTATATAAAACTTGTTACAATTGAACTACTATTTCAAACTTTTAATAACTTAGCAGTATATATATATAAACTTTTTTAATTAATTTAATATTAACAAATATATTTATAATATTGTATTATTTAAGTTTTAAGTTAAATTTAGCAGCAATAATTATTAATGTTTTAAACAATTTTTTTACTAATGTATTAGTATAAATGTTTTTTTTGCTATAGTTAAATTGTTAATTTTTTTATACTATTAAACAAGCTTTATACTTGTTATAATAGCTATATTTATTAAACTTATATATATATACTTATATATAATTAAACATTAAGCTTTTTTGTAAAAAGCTTTTTAGAATTTTTTTTTAAGTATTTATTTTAATATAGCTTTATAAATATATATATTTAGCTTTATAAAAATAATTTTTTAATAAATAATTAACAAGTTTGTTATACTACTTTAATAAAAAAAGTAAGTTTTAGCAATAAATTTTTATTTTTTAAAATAGTAATTTTTAAAAGTGAGCTTTTTAATAGCAGTTATATAGCTTAAAAGCTTTTTTTTTTTTTTAAACAGCTTTATTAATATTTAATACTTGTAATATTTTGCTATAAAAAGTACTAACTAATTCATTTTTAGTATTTAGTACTTAAAATTAATTGTTTAAATATATACAAGCTTTTAAAAAGTTTATAACTTGTTTAAAAGCTTTTTTTTTATAAGCTTTTTTAAAAGTTAATTCTTTTTTATTAACAAAGCTTTTTATAGTATTAAATATTTATAATAAATTGTTATAACTATATGTAGCATTTTTTAATAAACGAATTTGTTGTACTTTTGTTATTAACTTGTTATTAATATATAATGCGCTATAAAATCTTATTAAATAAAAACAAATAATTTATTTGTTTTATAATAAATTAAAAAGTAATATTTTAGTTTAAGTTTTTAATTTATTTTTAATATACTTGCTTTTTAAACAAAAATCAAAGTTGTTAAATTAAAAAATTGTTAAGTTTAATAATGTAGCAAAAAAAAATTCAAAAAGTGTTAAAAACTTTAGTTCAAATTTAGCGTTTGTATATAAATATACTTTTTTTAAAAAATCTTTTAAAACGTTATTTATAAGTTTGTTTTTTTTTTGTTTTATAGCATCAAAATTTTTTAATGCGCTTTTTAATAACGTATTAAAAAACTTATTATTTTTTAAATAATTTTTTGTATATTTGTTTAGTTTAAAAGTGTTTTTATATATAATTTTTTTAATTAACGATTTATAAGCTTTTAAAAAAACTTTAAAAAACTTATTTTTAAACTTGTTTAAATTTTTACTAAAAAATTTATTTTTATTAAAAGTTACATTTTTTGTAACAATTACTTTATTTTTTTGTAATAACTATATATAATAAGTATTAATAAATTAATAGTTTATTAAATAGTTTATTTAAATTTTAAAATCGAGCTTTTAATGTTTGTACTTTTTTTATTTAATTTGCTAAATTATAACAAACATTATACAACTAAAAACTTTTAAATAAATAAATAACAAGCTTTTTTTATAACTTATTATATTTTATAAATTATTAAAATAAAAATAGAACTTTTTATAAAAAGCTTGCTAATAGTTGATTTATTTAAATGTTTAATTATATAAATAAACTGCTGTATAAACTATTTTAGTTTATAAAAAAAAAAAAAGCTTGTAGTTGTTATATATAAAGTTCATTTTCGATTTAATAGTAGCTTTTACTTTTTTAGCTCCGCTATTAAAATTTTAAATATGCAGTAACAAAATTTTAAAAGTAATACTATATTTTTTAGTAATTAATTTATTAAAATAAATAATTTTTTATTTTAAGCTAATAAACTTATTATTATATTTAATAATTTTTATTTTAGTATTAAAGTAATAGTTTATATATTTAATACAGTTTTTAAAAGCTGCTTATATAATATTAACAAGCTTGTTATTTATATAGTAGTTTTATATATAGTTTAAATAACAGTTAATTATTAGTATTACTTTTTAAAAGTGCTTTTTTTAATTAAATTTATTATATTTATAAAAATCGATAACTAAATATATACTCGCTTTTATAACTTTTAAACAAGTTTTTTGTACTATTTTATAGTACACTTTTGCTTTATTACAAATTATACAATTAATAGTACAGATTTTGTTATTAAAACGTAATACAATCGCTACTTCTTTAGTATAAATTAATAGTTGTTTTAATAGTTTAAAACTTAAATGTTCAAGCTACTAATATTAGCAATATAAGCTCGTTTTAGCTTTTAACTTTTTTATATAAAAATTTAATAGGTTTTTTTACATATAAAAAACATATATTATAAGTTATATTAAAAAATATTTTATTATATATTAGTTATATATACAAGTTAAAAAATACAGAAGTATTTTTTAGCAGTATTTTAAAAAATCAAACTTAAGTTTATTTTTTTAATAAATTTTTATACAGTTTAAAGCTTGCAGTAACACTAAATTTGTAGCTATTTTTAAATAATAAGCTATATTATATAACTTATATATAACGTATTTTTTTAAACTATAAATTTTTATATCAATTTTTTTATAGCTATATATACAAATTGTACTATTTTTTGTTATTACTACATTTTTAAAGTTAGTTTCTTTTAAGTTTAAAAAACAATTTAATATATTAAAAATATATAAAAAAGCTTCTAAATTTACTATAACTAAATTTTTTAATAAATAAGTTAACAAGCTTTTTTTTTATAAATTAAAAGTACTTTTAACTCGAGCTACTAAAAGCTTCAAAAGTTAATCTTTTTTTTTTACAACTTTAAACTCGTTTTTTTTAAGCTTTTTTTTTTTGTACTGTTGTTTTATATATTTTACTGCTCGTTTTATAGCTTTATTAATATTTAGTTACAATTTAGCAATTTTTTCAATAATTATATTTAAAATTTAATCATTAAACTTGTTTTTAAAAAATACAAATTAATATTTAATTATTAAATAACATTTATAATATACTATATAGTTAATAATATTAAAATTTTCTTTTTTGTTTTTTATACAAATATTTATTTTAAAACGCTTATAAAAGTTATTTTATAAACTTTTTTAAATATTTTTTTGTTGTTTATTTCGCTTAAAGTTGTTACAATATTTTTGCTTTCTTTTTTTTTAACAAAACTGTTTTTAACAATTTTGTTATTTTTAATTAGCAAACTCGTTTTTATTTTGTTTTTTTTAAAATATAAAAAATACTTCTTTTTTTATAAACTTTTTACTAGTTTTTATAACGTTTAAAACTACTGCTTTATAGCATAGTTTAAAAGCTATAATATAATAGCTTAATATATTACTAATAATTTTAGCGCTATAAACATTTCAAAATTTAGCAGTTTAAACAAAATAAATAGTTCAAAAAACTTTTTCAAAGTTAATAATAAGTTTGAAAAGTTTAATAACATTAATACTTTTAATATTTGCTTTAATAATTTTATTTAACTATTTATTAATTTATTTAACAAAGTTTTTAATAAGCTTTGTTATTATTAAATATATAAAGTTCTTATATTTTTATTTATATTTAAACTTAAAAACTTGTTATACTATTATATTAAGCTTTTTTAATTTATTATACTACTTATTAATTGTTTTATTTATTTTTATATATATTAGTTTATAATTAAAATATACTGTTTTATATATTTATTTAATAAATTTAGTAAACTTTATTTAATAAATGTTATAATGTTTTATTGCTATATTATAGCTTTATTTAATAACTAAATAAAATGTTCGCTAAAAAATAATAAGCTCAATAATTAATATACTAAAAAAGTCAGCGTTTATATTTATAAATTCTACTATTGCTAACACATTTAGCTGCTTTAGCTAAAAAGCTTATATAAATTTAAAAATTAAATAAATTTATAAATCTTTATTACAAGCTTTTATAATAAAGTTTTTTTTTTATAAATAAAAATTATTAAAAAAATAAAAAGTAATTGTAATAAAAGTTGCTATTTTAACAATTTTATTAATTATATATATATAACTTATTATTTAATAAAATATAAAAATTAATAAAACTTTTAATTGTTAAATTTAATACATCTGCTTTATTGTTGTATTAGTAACTAGCTCTAATCTAAAAGAATTATTTAACAAGCTCTTTTTAATACGCTGTACAAACCACTTAATACTAGCTACACCACTTATGTAATCAATACGTGCCTCCTACGCACGAGCCTCAGGCTCGTTAAAAAAGGCTCAAATCCAACAGCAAGTGATTTAGTAGGTCGGCAGGTCACCTGGCAAGTAAGTAGGTCACCTGACAAGTAGGTTACTTAAGGCCGGTTTAGCCGATTATAGCCGCGTGCATGCGATTGAAGCCGAATTGGACGAACTATACCCAAATAGGCAGAAAGAATTTCCTATTTAAGTTGAGAAATTGTCCTAGAAATTTTTCGGCCACTAAGTGACTTATTATTCCTAAATAAAAAAGCAAAATTACTTATTTCGGCTATAGAATTTTGCTAGGAATTTTTTACAACAATAAATAACTTTTTGTTTTACTTAATTGTTTTTTTTTTATTAAAAACAAAAGTATTAATATATATTTATTTATTAATAAGTTTATATTATTGTTTTAATTTTATACTTTATTTATTTTTTAATATAAATAAATATAAAAGTTTTAAAAAATAAGTTTTTTAAAACTATTTTATATATATTTTTAATATTAAGTTTATTTAAAACTAGTTTATATTAATAAATTAAATAAATAAAAAAAGCTTTTAAAGTTTTTTTTTTGATTTAATTTTATAAATTTACTTTTTTTAATTTATATTATATTTTTATAAACTTAAATATAAATATTATTTATAATAAACTATATTAAATAATATAATAAGTTTTATAATTAAACAACTTTATATTTTTAGTTTTTTTTTTTATTAATAAATAATATATTATTTATAATATATTGTTGAAAATATTTTGTTTAAATTAAATCTTTATTATTTAAACAGTTTAACTTTAATATATATGTTATTTTGTTTAAATTAAATTTTTATTATTTAAATATAACAATTAATCGAATTTAATAAACTTTTTGTTTTAAACAATTAATTATTACTAAAGTTTTTATAAATTAATATAAAAATTTTTATATATTTTTATATTTTTATATATTAAAGTAGCTATATTAATTTTTTTTAGTTATATTTAATTATAATTAATATTTTTAATATTTTTAACTAATAATTTTTTAAATACTAGTTTATTTTAAATTTAAATAATAACAATTATATTAAAATTTTATTATATATAATTAAATTTAATTTTATTATTTTATTTTTATTTTTTTTATATATTTTAAATTATTATATATTTGCTTTATTAATTAAATAATTTTATATAATTTATTAAATTATATATATATTTATAAAATTAATAATTAATAATTAAATATTTTTATAAAACTTATTTAATTTTTATATTTTATATTTTTAAAAAAATACTTTTGTTTTATTTTTTTATTATATTAATATAGCTGTTTTATTATTTTATTTATTTTGTTATATTATTTTGTTATATTTTGTTATATATATTAAATAAAAATATAAAAAAATATATTTGTAAAAAAAAACAAAAGCTTTTTTATAATTAAAAAGTTTTACTTATTTATTACTATTAAAAATTTTATATTAAAATTAATTAAATTTAATATAATAAAACTTTTATAATAGTTTAATTTTTAATTATAATTAAAACTTTATAATAATATTATTTTAATATTTTAAAAATTTTAAAAGCTTTAGTTTTTATATATATAATTATATATAAAATAAAATTTATAAATTATAAATAATGCATTATTTAATATTAAAGCAAATAAAAATATAAATATTAAAATAAAAACAATATTTTAAAAATTTAATAATAATTATTATATTTAAAAATATTTTTAAAGCAAATTTAATAATTAAAAAAAAAAAAATTACAAAATAAATAAAACATTTAATATAATATATAAATTTATAACAAATAAAAAAAATGTTTTTATTTTATAAAACGTAATAAATATAATTATAAATAATATATAAATAATAACAACAAAATTTATAATTTAATAATAAATAATTATAAATTTTATAAAAATTGTTGTAATAATAATTAAACTAGTTTTTAAAATGTTAATATTAATTATAAATTATAACAGTTTTATTAATTGTTTTAATTATATTTATAATAATATTATTATTTTATATATATTATTTATAATTATATAACTTTTATTTTTATTTATAAATAAATTTTATAAAAAAATAGATTTTTTATTATAAAAAACACTTTAAAATATAAAATATATTTTGTTATTAATTTTTATTTTAAAAATAAATATAAAAAAATTTACAATTTTATAAATATTAAAAAAGCATTTTTTTAAAATTTTATTAATATTAATAACAAAATTTATTAAATTAACAATAGTTATTATAAATATATTTATATAATATATATTTATAACATTAAATAATACATTTTTTATAATTATAATTATTTTATTTGTTTAATTTAACATTAAATTATAACTATTTATAAAAAAGTTATTTAATAAATTATATAATAACATTTTATATAATAACTTATTATAATATTTTATTATATATTAATATTAATTATAATTTTTAATTTATAATTATAATTGCTAATAATATTAAACATTTAAATACTAATATTAATTATTTAAAACTTTTAGTTTTAAAAAAAATTTTAATAACTATAATAAAAACAATAATAATAATAATAAAAATAATATATTATTTTTTTTATTTATATAATTTTTTAGTTTTATTAAAAAAATACCGACTTTATAACTTAATAAATAAAACAACATTTTTAACTTTATTAATATTAATTTTTAATATTAATATTATTTTAAATAAATAAATATTAATTAATTTAAATTTAATTGTAAAAATTATAACAATATTAATATAGTTACTAATAATAATAAACTAATTTTTATTAATATATATTATTTTATTAAATAATTCGATTTATTTATAAAAAATTTAAAATTAGTTAAAAAAAATATTTATTAAATTTTAATTTTATAGCAAACTTTTTTAATTAAATTAATAGTTTTATAATAAACTATTAAATTAATTATAAAAACTAAAATAAATTTAAAAATTTAAAAATTAAATATATTGCTAAAAAAATTAACTAATTGATTTTTAATATAGTTTATAATAATAATTAAAAAGTTTTATTAAAATATTTTTATATTATAAAATATATTATATAATAAAATAGCAATAATATATTTTATTTAAAAAAAGTTATAATATATTAAAACAATAAAAATTTTTAACAAAAACAATAATAATTAATATAAAATTATAACAGTTATTTATATATATATAAATTTAAATATTAAAAACTATTTATATTTTTTTAAAAATAATAATATATTAATAAAATATATATTATATATTATTAAA